>PVKY010006109.1:0-16415 GCA_004027775.1 Bradypus variegatus
AGGTCACACAGACTGTGGCGGAACTGAGCCCTGCCCCAAGTCCATTGGACTCCAAAGCCTTGCTCCATCTGTGGCTGAGTCAGAGAGGAGCAGGGACAGCTTTGGGGTGGTGCACGCCCACTGTCATCTCCTTCTCTAACCCAGCTGATCTGAAAGGCTTTCCTCCTTTGAGGTGTGAGAATCTTTCTGTGTTGAGCAATTCTGGGAGTGTTTGGTGGGCCAGAGATATTGCATGTCAGGGGAGTATGGAAGTGGGGAGTTTTTTAGTTTGCATTCTCTTGAAAGCAAAACCTGAGACAAGGACTTGGGTGCAGGTGGTATATTGGGGGAGGGGAGCTCAGGACCAGGGAGGAGGGAGAAGGGAGAGTGAGACAGGAAATGGGGGGAAAGACAATACAAAGGAGGCTTAACAGAGAAGCTACCAAGGGCAATGGAGCTGTACTCCCCTGGGACTTCCCGGAACTGTTTGCCTAAAAGCTGGGCGGCTGGAATAGCTCTTCACTGGCTCTGGTCTCCCATCGGCTGGGACTTGCCCCAGCGGGGTGTTTACTCCTCTGTTCTTCTGCCTTGCACTTGCTCAAGAGCCAAGTGTGCATCAGTGGCACCAGGAAGATAGTAGAAAGACTGGCAGCAAGCATTTGAGGCGGGCACTAAGCTTGCATAGAACTGTCACTGCCGAGTACGGCTGAACCCTGAAGCCACTTCCGCCAGGAGGTACCCAGCAACCGGATTCTGGGCACCGGCTGCTGCCGCAGAAGTGGCTGGCTCGGTGACCCAGTGGGCAAGTGTTATTGAGCATTTGCTAGCAGGTGCCTAACTGGGTGCCCTGGTGTGCAGTTGGGAAAGAAGAAGAAAAGACTTAGGAGGAGGGGATGAAGCCAGTGACATGCTGTTAATTCATTTTGCTGATGGTCATCATTAGTTGCCTAAATATCTTCCTTGCCTGTTGGCTGGCAGGCTTCTCAAAGGGTCCAATCCATCTGTATCCTTGGCTCCCAGCACAGGGCCTAGCACAGAGGGGATGCCCAAGGAATCTGCACCAAAATATTGTAATGTGATCATGATACTGCTCAGGCCTTGGGGGCACCTGGGGGCACCTCAAACGGCTCTGGGTCTCCAGGGGAGGGAGAAATGAGGAGAAGGGACACCCCTGCCCAGTCCCTGACCAGATGTCTGGCTCATAAAGCCCTGGGTTCCACCCCCACCCACCCCCACCTCTTCCTTTTCCACTTGATTACTTATCTCTGGAATGAAGTGGTTTCAGGCTGCCAGGTGTTTGGGAGAAAATACTCTGCGTAAGAAAGACACAGTCCCTCCATAAACTTGTATTGTGTTTTTGATGGTCTCCCATAAAGGAGGAGATGTATCTTCCAGTTTATGTTACAGCTGTGTAGCTGAAAGAAAAAAAGTAAAATAATTCCTCACTCTACATTTTTTCAGCCAGATTTCCCCAGCAGCCTTTCTGCTGCCCGGAGCTCAGGGCTGGTGGATTTCTCCCATCTGCAGGCAACCAGGGGGCCACAGCCTCAGCCTGGCCACAGGTTGGCACAGGTTGGCACAGGAAGGACTCCTTGTCCCTGCTTGGTTGCCAGCTCAAGTGAGGCCCATCCCCCAGAAAGGGAAGCTGGAGGCACCCCTCCCGCCCCCCTCCCACCCTCTTCCCACCCCCTGCACCTGCACGTCCCACCAGGTTCCACACAGCCTCTCCCCGCCCACTTCAAGGGCTGCTGCCTCCTGGTGAAGCCCCTCTGACTTCCCAGGGGAAATGGAGCGCCTCTATCTGTTAGCTTCCTTGCTGCAGCTCTAGCCAGGCTGCTCCTCTGGCTGCTGTGGGGCCATTTGAGGTCACAGTTGCCTGGTGGTTTAGAGCAGGGATCCCTCGTCAGAACATTCCGGTTCAAATCCTAGCTTTTCCCTCCTCACTGTCTGACCTTGGGTGATTGGCCTAAACTACTGGGGTTTTGGTTTCCTCAATTGTCAAATGAGGGCTATTTTAAGGACGGGATTAGACCACCTTGTTTAAATCCATAACCCTCTTTCTGGCTTTACTGTTCTCCGTAGCACTCGCCACCCTCTAACATCCTTGAGTTCATTCTGTTGAATCCGTCTACCCTCCCTAGAAGGGAAGTCCCAGGAGGTGGGGGTCTTTGTGTTTTGTTCACTGCCATATGCCTGGGCCCAGGCTAGGGCGGATGAGCACAGAGCAGGGGCCTGGCTCCGAGGAAGTGTGCGGTAAATATTGGCTCTATTTTCTCTCTTTTCTTAAGTCTTTGATGAGGCTTTTCAGGCAGAGGAAGCACCAACCAAGGCCAGTCGTGAAGGTTGCTACAAGTCAGTCCCCAGCCCCAGACCGGGGGCCCTTTGGGAACGGGGACTGTGTCTTGCCATCCCAGGGTCCCTCAGCCTAGTGAGGGGCTTGCTCCTTACGGGCCTTTGCAGCTTCTGAGAGGCCAGACTCGCTTGCAAGAGGCCAGAGAACAGATGCTTTGGGTCTCTATGAGGGTAGTTTTGGTCCAAACTATCCTGGTAGGGGCAGAGCTGTGGGCTGCCCAGTATCATCATCAAGGAAATTGGCCGGGTGAACCAGGCCCAAATCGCCAGCACACTTGGCACACCAGCTCGCCCCACAGCCCACGCTAGCTCGTTACCTGGTGCCAGTTGGCCAAACAAGGCTCTGTCTACAAGGTGGGGTGGGGAGGCCACTGCTTCAGATATGGCTGGATTGCTAGACAGCGACCTTGGGCCGGACACAGCCTCTTGAGCCTCGCTTTCAGCTTCTGAGAACGGGGTGGGTGGAGATTGTGAGCACGAAGTAGGGTCTTGGGTGGGGCAGCCCCCCAGCTTGCCATGAGTCTCAGCAATCACCCCTCGCACACCTCTACCTTTCCCCAAATCCTTTCCCACCTTTTATGTTGTCTCATCTTCATGACAGATTCGTAAGAAAGCCATCAGGAGTTATTGTCATTTTCAAGATGAAGCAACTGAGGCTGAGGGAGGTAAAAATCAATCCTGGAGGGCCCCAGAAGCCAGACCAGCTCCAGCCCCAGCTCGGGGGCCTTGCGGGCACCCTGCCCAGGCCTCCTTTGCAGGGCCCCGGGGCTGCCTTGCCCTCCTGTCTCCTCCTGGCCCTGCCCGGCGGCCTGCTGGTCGCTTTCCGCCTGCCTTTTAATCGCTTGGGAAGAAGGGCTGACGGCAGTGGGAACAGCTCTGCTCTGCCGGTCTCGTGACTGGAGGCTTTTGTTTGTTCACAGAATCATATTTTTACACCCTGGCTTCTGCTAATTTATGCCGCATACTGAGTTCTCCCTTGTTGAAGATCGAGTTTGGGAAAGTGGAGAGACAATTCCTGGGTTTATTTAGTCATCTTGGAGCCTATCAGAAGCCAAGCAGGGGATAAATTAACAACAAAAAAAGTAATAATAGCCAGGCTCAGTGTTTATTTTCTGGCAGTTCCCTCCTCCAATGGACCCGCTCCCTCAGCGCATCCAGGGAGGGAAGCTTCGCTGGGAGAATTAAACGGCTCCTCATTTAAGATGGAGCAATCAGCCCTGTGCTTGTCACTGATCAGAACCAATGGGGACTCACTGCAGCTGAGCTCCAAGGAGAGGGGGGAGCCTCAGAGCACTGGCCCCAAACACACACATGCGCATGGAAACTGCCACCTGCGACATCTCTCCACATAAAATGATGGCACTCAGGTGCAGACATACAGCATCCTGTAGGAGATGGGGATCAATGAAGGGCAATCGGGGAAGGCTTCCTGGAGGGAAGGACCTGGGGATCTGAGAATGGAAAGGGGATCAGCCTGATCCATAGTTGGCCATGGGCAGAGATGGATGCAGCACTGCTATGAGGGTGGCTGATGCACCAGTTTGAAAGCCTAAATGGTTGCAAAGTCTCTCCTAAGATAAGCCCTGAAATGCAAAGTCTCTCCTAAGATGCACTTTGAGGGTGAGGTTTGGGTCAAAAATAACTTTGTACCCACTGCAAATAAACCAAGGGCTGGAGCTGCTAAGAGGAGCCAGGAGGAGACTCAAGTCTTCTGAAAGCCCCAGTAACAGAAGATAATTATCTCTTAATTAGTAACTGATCCAGGAAGGGCCCAAGTGAGGTGCACAGGAAGGTCAGGCTCCTGCACACACAGTCCTGAGAGCAGGCAGAGGGGACAGAGCAGATGAGGGCAGTGAGAGAGCCTCAGGGCTGGCGTGGAGGAGGTGTTCATCACAGTTTACTTCTTAACGCTTCCTTTACTTCTTGGGCATATGTGCCGCCTTGCCTTACCACCTGCCACGCCATCGGCACCACTCTTCCTAGTGGGCGCACACCTGCTGATTGCAACCAGCCATTCACCCATCCTCCCACCCACCCATCCCCCATCCATCATTTACCCCTTTGCTCATCCACCCATCCATCTACCCTGTTACTTATCCTCTGTTCACCCACCCTTCACCCACCATCCATCAACATCCAGCCACCGACTCAGTCAGCTACCCACACAACAGAGCACTTTCCAACAGAAAGGCAAACAAAGCAGCACAGCAGCATGGAGGCTGATCACCAGCAACCTGGCTGGATACCCGGGGGCCCCTCGAGGTGGCGTCTACCTTGTGAAGGTACCAAGGGCCTGGCTGTCAGCCTTGGAGGCCCAGCAACCTGCTTTGGTGAACTGGTTGCTAAGGAGGTTTATCTCTCTGTGACAGACTCACATTTACCAAACGCAGCAGGGAAATACACACACACACCCTGATGCCAATTTATTAATTTATAATAAATGCTACTCAAGGGAAGTGGATGTTTGCCTTGGCAGAGCAGAGTCTCTCCTAATAGGCAAGCTACATGGGAAGTCAGATTATAACCAAAATGCTGGGTTAGGAATTCACAATGAGAAATAGAACTTCTGAGGGGTCTGGGAACATCTTCTCTTCCTAAAAGCAAGGTACAAGAGTAGACAACCAGAAAGCCCCTGTCTGAGGGCCTGATGCACCCTCCCCGCCAATGCAAACACCCCAGGGACTGAACCCAGCCCCCTGCTTGATTTCATCTGGCCTGCAGGCTAAGAATAGTTGTTACATCTTTAAATGCTTGAAAAAAATCAAAAGACATGATTCATGTGTGACATGAAAATTATGAAATTATGAAATTCAAATTTCAGCATCCCCAAATAAAGTTTTAATGAAGCACAGCCACACTTGTCCGCTTGTGTATTGTCTCTGACTGCTTTCCAGCTACAACCGCAGAGTCGAGTAGTTGCAACAGGGACTGTATGGCCCACAGAGCTTAAAATATTGACTATCTGGCTTTAAACAGAAAGTCTGCTGACCCCTGCTCTAGCTTCTTAGGCTTTTGTCCCTTCACTGAATTGCCCTATTGACCTGAGATTGTTCTCGGATGCTCTGGCTGTGGAACCTGCCCAAGGTTCACGCACACCTTCAGCATATGCCACAGCGGCTTAGCTCCCAGCAGGACGCACCCACACCTCCGTGCACTATCAGCACTAAACACTTGGTTTCCATCTTTCCTTTCACCAATTGTTCACCCTTCCCTTTCCCCCTCCAGCTTCCACTCAGTGTCCCTTCATTCACTAACATCATTTGTCTGTCCGTGATGGAAACCTCCTCTCCCATCTCTTGGACATGCACCCATTCATCCACTTAGCCACTGGTCTAACCAGGCAAGGGTGTGTGTGCGTGCGTGTATGTGTGTGTGAGACAAAGTGTGCGTGCATGTGTAATGGGGGTCGATGGATGGCCTCACAACTTGAGAAACTCCCAGCTGTGACTGAACCTTGATCAGACGTCATTCCTCCAATGATGGGTGAGAAGGCCACCGTCTGGGTGGCTCAGGGGTCGGTTACCCTGCAACCAGCCTCCTGTCCTCAGTGAGATCTTACTCTGATTGAAAACAAACAGCACCACCAATCTGTGGCCTTCCCCTGCCTCCAGACTGTGAAGTATCCTCTGGAGTTCTTCAAAGACAGCTGTGTGGGAGAGATACAGAGAGAGAGAAAAGACGAGAGGGGCTGGGGAGAGGGGGCAAGGAGACAGAACTGGGAGCCTAGGGGAGGAGGCAGGGAGGAGAAGGACAGGCCTGTGGGAGGCATTTGAATGGTGTATGCTCAGGGCCCATTGATTCCAGCTTCCAAGGCTCTTTGTCCTGAGCCTGGGTAGTGCAAGCAGCTTAGCTGGGAGTGCCTGGTGGTGGTGTGGGCACAGCTGGGTCCTCAGGCAGCTGGCACCCTGGGGCACTGCCTCCCAAGGTCTGGCCTGCCCAGCTGGGGATCTGGATTTCTGGCTGTACTAGAGGAGCTGGGAAACCTCAGGGACTCTGAGGGCGACAGGCCCCTCAGAGATGGGAAAGGGGACTCTGGGAAGTCGGCAGTGCCTGTCCCACAGCCCCAGAGGCCAGCACGGACCCTTGCCCAGCCAGTTCCAGTTGGCCCAGGCTGGGGAGTGCAGGCCACACAGAGGTGCCCAGGAGGAGGCAGGGACTGAACCCCTGTGTCTGGGACCTCGGCTTTGGGTGCTGTCCCCAGCTCCTCACTAACAGTTGAAAGCAAAGCTCTGGTTTCACACCCACCTCACACAGCCAGGGTCCCAGAGAACATGGGCAGAAGGCCATAATTACCCAAAAAAAGCAAACGAAGAATAACCTTTAACAAAAGATGCAGACTGGCAGTTTCTGCCTTTTCTGCTCCTGGCCCAGACCCTTAAAGTGGGAAGTATCTGCCCTCCCATTTTATAGACGGAGAAGCCCAGACCTTCAGGTCACAAAGAGATTAGAGGCATAGCAGGGACAGGCCTCAATTCTCCTGACCTATAGGCCAGAACTTCCTTCCCCATAGGAGGCAGAAAGGACACATGTTCCAGGCCCACCCCCGTTCCTGGGCAGTGTGAGTGCCAACCTCCTTTAGAAAATGGGGATGCTTGCAAAGGGACCTATTTCAAAAAGTTTTTTTTAATGCAATTTTATTGAGATACATGCACATACCAGACAATCATCTAAAGCATACAATTGTTCACAGTATCATATAGTTGTGCATTCATCACCACAATTTTTGAACATTTTCATTACTCCAAAAAACAAAAGTAAAAATAAGAATAAAAATAAAAGTAAAAAAGAATACCCAAAATATCCCATACCCCTCCTACCGCACTATTATTCATTTAATTTTTGTCCCCATTTTTCTACTCATTTGTCCATATACTGGATAAAGGGAGTGTGAGCCATAAGGTTTTCACAATCACATGGTCACACTGTATAAGCTACATAGTCATATGATCATCTTTGAGAATCAAGGCTACTGGATTGCAGTTCAACAGTTTCAGGTATTTCCTTCTAGCTATTCTAATACACTAAAAATTAAAAAGGGATATCTGTGTAATGCATAAGAGTAACCTCCAGAACGACCTCTCAACTCCATTTGAAATATCTTTGCCACTGAAACTTTATTTTTTTTCATTTCTCTTCCCCTTTTTGGTCCAAGAAGGCTTTCTCAATCCCACGATGCCAGGTCCAGGGTCATCCCCAGGAATCATGTCCCACATTGCCAGGGCAACCTATACCCCTTGGAGTCATGTGCCACATGGGGGGGAAGGCAGCAACCTCCTTCCAAGTTGGGTTAGAGAGAGAGAGAGGCCACATCCGAGCAACAAAAGAGGTTCTCTGATGGTGACTCTCAGTCACAATTATAAGTAAACTTACCTTTTCTTTGCAGTAACAAGCTTCATAAGGCAGCCCTAAGATCAAGGGCTTGGCCTACTAAAATGGTAGTCCCCAGTGCCTGCAAGAATATCAGGAATTCCCCAGGTAGGGAAGTTTAATATTCCCACATTTTTCCCCAGTCCCTCAAGGGGGCTTTGCAAATACTTTCTATTCTCTGCCCAGATTACTCTGGGATATATTGGGGCTTCACACTAACCTATACACACCAACCAGATCTCAATCCCTATTCAAGTTTCCATGTAGTTATGGTATTTGAGTAAACTAACCATACCACCGAAATTATGTAGTATGCTACAGAAAATATAGATTTTTCACCAAATAAACATCTCTTCCTTTGGTCTCACACAGAAGCTGAAGTTTTAAAACACAGTCAATATCGTCCTCTATCCTTTAGTCCTATCTACCCCACTCTCAACCAAGTCCATTTCACTCATATCTCCAATCAAAGTCTGATCTCCTTTTCAGCCTCTTTAACAGTTGCTTCATGGGGCAATGCCAAGGCTCATAGCTGCCGAATTCTGGCTCTGAGTCCCAGGTGCCACACAGCCACACCTGAAGCTCCAGGGACCAACCAGGTCACACACAAACAGCTCAACATCTCAGAATTTAGAAATAACCATTAAAACTCAGGAATAGATGTGACTGCTGTAAAAGCTTACAATCGAGGAAACTTTACAGTAAGCCTTCCCCTGATAACCTATGCTCCCAGATTCAATTCTCAAAGTTTGCACTTTATTGTTAGTCCATATTAGTGAGGCGTTATAATGTTTGTCTTTTTGAATCTGGCTTATTTCACTCAACATACTGCCCTCAAGGTCCATTTAGCTAGGTGCACACCTCACAACTTCATTCCTTCTTGCCACCACTCAATATTCCTTGTATGTATACATTACAGTTCATCATTCTGTTTATTAGTCGATGTACCCTTAGGCCACCACCACCCATTGCAAATTATGAATACTGCCACCACAAACAGCAGTGTGCAGATGTCCACTTGTGTTCCCGCTCTCATTTCCTCCAAGTATACAACCAATAATGGGGTTGCAGAACCATATGGCAACCCCATACTCAGCTCCCTGTGAAACTACCACACTGCCCTCCAGATGGGCTGTACCATTCTACTTCCCCACCAACAAGGAATAGATACATCCCTCTCTCCACATTTTCTCCAGCACTTGTACCCTTCTGTTTATTTTTTAACAGTTTTACTCACACACCATAAATCCATACTAAGTAAGCAATCATTGATTCCCGGTATAATCACATAGTTATACATTCACCACTACAATCTATATGAGGACATTTCCATTTAGTTCTATGCTGTGGTCTCGGTCCTTTCACCCATTCCAGACTAGCGTACGATGTGTATCCAGTCACAGGTGTCCCCCAAACAGTTGTTCCAGGCTATTTACTAATTGTTCCTCGCTGTTTACTAGTTGCTCTAGAGGACTAACTAAATTCCACACTTCCCTATGCCACCATCTTGCCCTGCCTCTCAACGTGTTTTGAGGAATAAGAGTCCTTGTAGATTGCCTGGCACCTAAGTAGGGGGCCAATATTTGTCAACTTTAAAAAAGACTCAAGTGTGCGTTAGACCCAGGGAGAACTGAACAAACCCAGATCCCAGTTCACTGGGGAAGACGTGTAAACCCCTGTTCAGAGTGACCAGGACAGTTGCGGTGGGAGCTTTAGGGCACTATGGGGGTGATGAGGGGAAGGAGTCAGAGGTGGCTTCGCGGTGGCGACAGGGTGATAACCCCTGAGGCAACTATTGTTCAAGTGGACAAGATGAGGGGAGGACACTTGGGGTGGGGGCAGCACAGCACACACTAAGGCAGAGGTTCTTCCTGCCAGCGAAGGGTCCCCAGTCAGCCTCCCACAGCCCCGGGCCCCTCACCACCCTCCCTGCGGTGTGAGCTCTGCAAGAGCAAACTGGCTCAATATTTGCTGAAACCAAACACCATTTTGCGTCAGCAAATTTTCTGATGGAAAACATAATTCTTGTAATGAGGCCCCAAGTTAAATAGACGTGGCATTTGAGATTATCTGGCCCCACTCTTTGCAAAGAGATAGAAATGGGATGTGAGGACAAGGGGATTGGCCCAGAAAAATGTGTGAGGCAACTTCTTCACCCTCTCCCCCTCAAGGAAGTCTTCCCAGCTTGCACCTCCATAGTTACAACCATGTACACCCCCTACCACCACACGCTGTCACTAGTCACCCTGCACTCACCTCTGAGCACTCAGTTTCTCACGCCACCCCTAGCCCAAGCACAGTCGCACACAGCCACTCTCAAGAATGCTCACATATACCTCTGAGCACAAGCCGACTCTCAAACTTCTGACTGTGTACCACTAGTTTCTAGATGCATTCACACAAACACATGGGGCTGTTCTGAGGGCTTCCCTGGGCCATTGCTGCCTCAAGCAACCACCCAGATGCTGAGCACAGAAAGACTGGGTGGGGGGGTCCTGGACCCGGGAAGGTCCCCCCCCCGGGGCAGGCAGTGGAATTCAGTGCATCTGGGTTCGGAGGTGCCCAAGGAGTAAACGATATCACTGTCAGGCTCCATGGAGATGTAATCGGGTCTGACGATCCCTGACTAATCTGTGTTTGTCCTCCTCAAACCCCAGCATGCTGCCCTCTGCCTGCCCAGCTGCCCACAGCCCTGGGCACTCCCTCAGCTGGGGACAGACCCTGGAGGCGGGGAGCAAAGGCAGGGATGGGGGCACAGACCCAGCTCCAGAGCCAGAGATGCCACATCAGACACATGGACACAGATGGGCTCCAGTTTCCAGGATTAAACTTGGAGAATCTGGACACTTTGCCTAAGTCCATCTTCTCCCATCCCTCCCTATCTCGGGCACCCCTGCGGATGGTCAAGCACACCCCCTGCTCTGGGGTCAGAAAGGAGGGATGTCACCCACCTGGCAGGTGCTGACTTGCTCTCATAGCCTGTCACCTCACGGAGCAGGCTGCACCCAGGCTGCTAAGACGTGCTGGTTATTTTGGTGGGTGAAGGTGTGATGTCACAGGTACAGGGACTTCCTGGCTCCCAGGGGGAGGGGCGGCTGTGAGAGGAGGCCATGCTTGCTTAGCTCTAGGGGGCCCCATCGATGCTGGTCTCCAGAGTCACTAGCAGCTCCCTCTTTCATCAGCTCACCTACCTGCCCTGCAGGGGAGGGGAAGGCAAGCATTTCCTGCCCCCCCCCGAGTGTGTCTAGACTCGTGCTAGACTGCTCTGAGGATGGGGTGCACCAAAAGAAGGGAGAGACCTGGGTTCTGGATTCCCCACAGGGTAGTGTGCCAGCAGATGTCCAACCTGAGAGCTGTAGGGATTCCAGAATGAGGATTATCCATGGTGGTGCAGCTCTCGGGGTAAGGAGGATCTGGACAAGAGAAGGGCATCCGAGGTGGGAGGATGGTGAGAGCCAGGGCTAACACTTCCTGAGTGTTACCGTGTGCCAGGCATTGTTCCAAGTGCTTCTGCATGGCTGAATTTATTTGCTCCTCGCAACAACTAAGGCACAGAGAGGTTAAGTAACTTGCCCAAGTTCACACAGCAAGGCTGGGATTTGAACCCAGACAGTCTAGGTCCAGGGACCAAATCATAGGTCCTCTACTCTTTTGTGTGTGAAGAAATTACATGACTGGAGGCAGGTTTTAGGGTGCAGGGAGTTGGAGAGGTAGGGAGTGGGTGTGGGGGAATTGTAAAGTGACTTAAATGCCAAAGAGAGCATTTAAAAGTTGACGTGATGGATGACAGAATGGCAGAAGCGTCTGTTCCTGCATATGTTACCTGCACTCCTTCCCCACCTGTCACCCTGACCCCAGCTCAGAGAAGGGGATGCTGCAGGTGATCCAAGAGACCCTTTGTCTTGTCTGCCCAGCCCTTCTTTCTGCTTCTTTTTTCTTTCTTTCTTTTAATTGTGGTAAAATATACATAACACAAAGCCATCGATAACAGAGTTCTGTTTCCCAGGGATCTGCCAATCACAGAACAACCCTCCCCTCCACCCCTTCCATGACTCAAGCCTGGCCCATCAGCAACCTGCCCCGGCACTGGATAACTTAGGACCCAGGAAAGAGAACCCCTTCTTCTCTGCAGGGAGTGCTGGGCAGAGGGGAGCCCTTGAACAGCCCATGGACAAGATTCTGGCCCTCTAGAGAAGGCTGGTGTGAGAAAAGGAGGATGACAGCACTAGAAGATAGAGGAGAGGCCGAGGGGGTGGCCTGTGTGGAGGAGCCTCACTTCCAGTCTCCCCAAGGCTTGCTGCTCCCCCTCTTTTCCCATCATTTGCTCTGGTAATACAGCAACATCCCCTTTGTGCTTCACTTGGATTAGGTCCCCACAGCTTGTTGCCAAGAGGACCCTAAAAGGTAGTGTCTCCTTGACTCGGGACCTTGAGAGCTTCTAATGCAGTCTCCAGGCCCCAGAGGCCCCCATGGGGCATCCATTCACCTCTCCCCAGCTGAGGAGCTCACTGGGCCTCTCTGTGTCCAGGCCTGGCCTGGGCAATGCTGGAGGCAGGATGACTCGGACCCAGTCTGAGTCCCCGAGGCTCTAAGCCTGCAGGGAGGGACCTGTAGGCAGCGAACACCCCCACGACAGAATGGAGGCTGTGTAGAGACACTAGCTGCCCACCATGGGAGCTGAGGCCAACACCCCATGCACTGGTCTTAGGCAGTCTCCATAAAAGCTTTTGTAGGAGGAGAGGGAAGACTAGACTTGGAGGCCCAGGTACCACATGGCCTGGTCGCTCCAGCCCTGGGAAAGAGCTCGGTCCAGCTCTGAATGGAGGTGCCAGCCTGAGCTGGGCACAGCAAACACTGTTTCCTGGTCTTCCATGGTGTTGACCACCAGCCCTGGCTGTCTTCCCAGCGGCAGGCCCTGCCTCCAGACCATTGAAGGAAAATAGCAACATAACAAAACCTCCACACAGAATCATTTTTGCTGTTGTTTCTTTCCTTGGAACCTGTCCTTCCTCCTCAGGGTTCTAGCCAAGTTGCCCTCTGGTCCCTGCAGCCCAGGTGGCTGTGCTGATGTTGGTCCAGTTGTGCCTGCCCCTTTGGCTGGGTGCCTTGCACTCTCTGTCCTGCTCCAGGTGTCTGGCTGAGTTCCTCTTGCATATGTCCCCTGTCCCCCATGGACAGTGGTCTTTCTGGTCTAATAGAAATAGTAGCAAAATGACAGGAGGGCCAAACCTTGGCAGCTCATTTCTCAAGTCTGTTGCCACCGTGGGCCCTTGTTCTAGTTTGCTAATGCTGCTGGCATGCAAAACACCAGAAATGGATTGGCTTTTATAAAAGGTGGTTTATTTGGTTACAAAGTTAGAGTCTTAAGGCCACAAAGTGTCCAAGGTAACGCATCAACAATCAGGTACCTTCACTGGAGGATGGCCAATGATGTCCGGAAAACCTCTGTTAGCTGGGAAGCCACGTGGCTGGCGTCTGCTCCAAAGTTCTGGTTTCACTCACAGCTGCACTGAGTTCCTTCTCTTTGAGTCAGCTCATTTATATAGCTCCACTGATCAAGGCCCACCCTGAATGGGTGGAGCCATGCCTCCATGGGAATAGCTCATCAGAGTCATCACCCACAGCTGGGTGGGGCACATTCCAAGCAAACCTAATCAGCACCAAAACGTCTGCCCCACAAGGCTGCATCAAAGATAATGGTGTTTGGGGGGACATAATACATTCAAACTGGCACAGCCCTCTCTTCCCATTCTAAGCTCAAGAATTCTTTCCCCATTTAAAAACTAGTGAGAAAAAAAGTTGTTTTCTAAGTGCTGGAGAATTTGGGTTTGGTGGTTGTTCATGGAGATTTGGGCAAGCCACTGCCTGCAGTGGGGCTCCAGCAGGGTGAGGGTAGTGGAAGGAAGAGGAAGCCAGCCCAGGGAGAGAGAGAAGCTCCTGGTAGGCTGGAGGCCTCAGCAGCAGATCCCTAAGAGAGGAAGCTGTGTGGATCTCCTGCCATGGTGCACTTCACTATGGGGAGCTAGGCTCATTCAAGGGCCGTGATGCCAGGAGAATAAATTGTGGCAACATGCTCCATTTGGCTTTTCGACTTAAAGTGTAACCCAAAGGGCAAGTGACAAATTATGAATAGCTCTTTCTGGCTGCCTGGGCTTGGCTTCAGCCCCAGTGTGTGACTGTGTGTGAATGTGTGCATATGGTGTGTGCATGTGTGCACACAAGCATATATACATGCTCAGGCTTAGCTCTGTTTGCCGAGGTCTACTGCTAGTAAGGGCTAGACTTCAGAAAAGCTGAGAAGTTGTAGGAGTTTGAGGCTGTCTCTGGCCCTGGTCCTTGCCCCTTCTCAGCCAGAGCCTCTGTCCTTCCCTTCTGCACTGTTTTCCCACCATATGTCTCTCTTGACTGACAGGTACTCAATTTGGATTTATATTTTGGAGTTTATGAAGAATATCATTTAGAAATGCAGTCTTTTCCTTGAGGCTGTATAAGCCAGATTTGATTCTTCTCATAGTCTGGAAGTTATTTATTTTTCTTAATTTTTAGCAAGGAAAAAAAAATGAGAACATCTGCACTATGTCTGTTGGATGAGCTTCAAACCCCACGGTGTGCTCCTCCAGGCCTGCCCCAGCTGTGCCCCACACCTGCTTTCTCTCTTCCTCACCAGACCTTTCCGGACCTTCCTCTCTCCCCAGATAGGAGCATAAGGGGTGGGAGGAGGTGGCTTGGGGTCTGGGGAGGACTGAGAGTTGGGGTCTTTGCTGGTTTGGATGGATTATGTCCCCGAAAATGCCATGTTCTTTAATTCAGTCTTGTGGGGCCGGATGTATTAGCGTTGATTAGGTTGGAATCTTTGGATTAGGTTGTTTCCATGGAGATGTGACCCACCCAACTGTGGGTAATACCTTTGATTAGATTACTTCCATAGAGGTGTGGCCCTGCTCATTCAATGTGGGGCTTGATTTAATCACTAGAGTACTTTAAAATAAGCCACACAGGCCCAGATGCTGCTGACACTGATGCTTAGACATTCTTGGAGTTGCAGACCCCTGATGTTGGCTGTAGCCAAGAGAGACATTTTGAAGATGGCCACTGAAAGTAGACTTTTGCTACCCCAGAATTTGCCTGGGAGAAACTAAGAGAATACCTCCAGATGCCTAGAGAAAAGTCCTAGGAGAAAGCCATTTTGAAACAACCTGAGAGCAAAGGAAGAAGATGCCAGCCATGTGCCTTCCTAGACAACAGAGGTTTTCTGGATGCCATTGTCCTTCCTTCAGCGAAGGTACCCTATTGTTGATGACTTAGTTTGGACACTATTATGGCCTCAAGACTGTAACTTTGTAACCAAATAACCCCCCTTTATAAAAGCCAATTCATTTTTGGTATTTTTGCATTCTGGCAGCATTAGCAAACCAGAACAGGGTCCTTGGGTTTCAACAGTATCACTGCCGGTGGCTGATTTTGTGACCTTTGTGTAAATCCCCACCTCTCCTGGGACCTCAGTTTCCTTCTCTGCAAGTTGAGGGTCTTGGACAACATCAAAGGCTCTCAGTTTGGGGGACTCTCAGAACCTCCAAGAGTGACTTTCGAGGTTTAGAAAAGCCTTATTTGGTCCACTGTGGCTCTGATCTGTTGTAAACCACTGCTTTAGCTTTCTGTGACTGTCTTAACAAATGACAAAAAACTGGATGGCTTAAAATTACAACAATTTATTCTCTCACACTTCTGGAGGCCAAAAGTCTAGGATCAGTATCACTGGGGCCAAAATCAAGGATATGGGCAGAATCTCACTATCTCCACAGTCTCTAGAGGAGAATCCAGTCACGCCTCTTCCATTTCTGGTGCCCCCCGGCACTCCTTAGCTTGCAGCCGCAGCTCTCCCATCTCTGCCTTGTGGTTGCCTTCCTGTGTGTGTGTGTGTGTGTGTGTGTGTGTACGTGCATATCTCCTTCTTCTTCCCTCTCTGAGGATACATGTGATGGCATTTAGAGCCCACCCAGATGATCCAGGATCATCTCCCATCTCAGGATTCTTAACTTAATCACATTTGCAAAGACCCCTTTCCCAAATAAAGTAAAATTTATGTATTCCAGGGATTAATACCTGATGTCTTTCGGGGCCTTTATTCAGCTCACTACAATCATAATATTGAATTCATCCAGAAGTGTCACCTCCCACTAAAGGTGAGGATGAGATTTTTATATTTATGAAAGGGAGAAAGGGGTTTAAGAGGGTTGAGGAACAGTGGACAGATGACCTCTCATGGTGGAGCACTTTGTGCCCTGTGCCCGCCCACCCCTGTCTGCAGCCTCACAGCCCCTGGGAACAGCAACCTGGGGGTGGGAGTGGGGGTTAGTTTGGGTCAGACACTCCTGGGCTCAAATCGTGGATCTGCCATTTGCCAGCCACATTTGCTTGGCTCTGACTTTTGCTTTGTCATCTGTAAAATGAAGACAATACTTCTGGGGTCTCGAGGAGTAAAGGAGAGAATGGATCTGTGCCCAGTTAGTCATGGCCATGCTGCTGCTGGGGAAGTAGCTCTGCGGAGAACTCTTATAAGATGTATGTGTCAGCAGTAAAGGCTGAAATAGAAAAGCCAGAAGGCAGAAGAGTTCAGAGCGGCTGCATTGGGCTATTTGCAGCTGAACGTATTGGGGAGCAAAAGCCACAGGGACACAGAAGCAGCGTGATGGAGAAAAGGAAGCAGGCAGGATTAA
>PVKY010006110.1:0-16408 GCA_004027775.1 Bradypus variegatus
AGGATGTGGAGAAAGAGGTACACTTATTCACTGTTGGTGGGAATGTAGAATGGTGCAACCGCTCTGGAAGGCAGTTTGGTGGTTCCTCAGGAAGCTAAGTATAGAATTGCTATAGGATTCAGCAATGTCATTACTAGGTATATACTCAGAAAACCTGAAAGCAGGTACACGAACAGACATTTGCACACCAGTGTTTACAGTGGCATTATCCACAATTGCCAATAGATGGAAATAGCCCAAATGTCCATCAACAGATGAGTGGATAAACAAACTACAAACCTACAATGGAATACTACGCATGTAAGATGGAATAAGGCCATGATGCATGCAACAATGTGGATGAACCTTGAAAACACTATGTTGAGCAAAATAAGCCAAAAGCAAAAGGACAAATACTGTGTGGTCTTACTAATATGAACTAACTATAATGAGCAAACTCTGAGAGTTAAAGTTGAGAACACAGGTTATCAGGAGATAGAAAGAGGGTAGAGACTGGGCATTTGATGCTTAGGAGTACAGAATGTTAAACAAGATTTATTATAAAGATTCAGAAATGGATAGCACAGTACTGTGATGGTAGCACAATATTGTAAGTATAATGAACAAAGCTGAGCGTGAGTATGGTTGAAAGAGGAAGGCTAGAGGCATGTATGTCACCAGAAAGCAAGCTAGAGAATAAAAATTGGGACTGGATAACTTAGCAAAACCTAGAGCAGACCACGATGGCGATTAAATGTACAAATATAAGACGGTCCTTACATGAGCGAAAACAAATTTATGTCACCATTGCAAGGTGTTAAAAACGGGATGGTATATGGAAAAAATACAATTAATGCAAACTAGAGTCTGCAGTTAACAGTAACATTGTAGTGAACTTTCACTAATTGTAACAAAGGCAATAAGAGGGGGATATAAGGGAGAGATACAGGATTTTTTTTTCTTTTTCTCTTTTTTTTTCCTTCTTTCTTTGCAGAAGAAATGGAAATGTTTTCATCTAGATTGTGGTGGTGAATGCATAACTAGGTGATTATACCAAGAGCCACTGATTGTACTCTTAGGATGGATTGTATAGGGTGTGAACAAAACTGATTAAAAAATAAACAGAAAGATACAAGTGCTGGAGAGGATGCGGAGAGAGAGATTTACCTATTCACTGTTGGTAGGGAAGTAGAATGATGCAGCCCCTCTGGTGGTGGTTCCACAGGAGGCTAAGTATAAAGGTTGTCATATGATCCTGGTATATACTTGGAAGAACTGAAAGCAGGGACACAAATAGACATTTGCACACCAATGTTTATGGCGGCATTATTCACAATTACCAGTTGGATGGAGGCAGCCCCAGGGAACATCGACTGATGAGCGGAAGGGCAAACTGGTGCATACATATGATGGAATATTGTGTGGCTACAGAAAGGAATGAAGTCATGAGACATGCAACATGGTGAATGAACCTGAGCAAAATAAGCCAGAAACAAAAGGACAAACATTATATGGTCTTACTAACATAAACTAACAGTAATGAGCAAACTCTGAGAATTAAATTAGAGAGCATAGGTTATCCAGGGATAGAACAGGGGCAGAGATTGGGCAATTGATGAAGGAGTACAGCATGTTCAGTAAGGCTCTTGTAAAGGTTCCTAGATTGTAAGCTCTTACAGCAGTCACATTTATTCCTCAATTTTAACTGTTATCTCTAAATTCTGAAATGCTGTGCTCTTTCTGTATAATCTGGTAGTTCCCTGAAATTTTGGGTATCTGTATAATACCTGAGACTCAGATTTCGAGTTCTGAAGCTCTGAAAGTCATCATTACTCCACAAAGCAACTGTTAAAGAAGCTGAAAAAGAGAGCAGACTTCAGTTAGAGATATGAATGAAGCTGATCTGATTAGGACTAAGGTAAATCAGAATACAAGGTAAAGGATGATATCATCTGTATTTTAAAACTTCAACTTCTGTGTGAAACCAAAGGAAGAGATGTTTATTTTGTCCAAAATTCTAGTTTTCTGTAGCACACTATCTAATTTAACCTGTCTGTTGAGTTTATTTAAACAATCTAATTACATGGAAACTAGAATAGGGTATGAAATCTTGTTATTCTGTACAAGTTACTGTAATATCCTGATACACTCCAGAGTATTTGGGGCAGAAAATAAAAAAGTATTAGCAAAGTCCCTTGAGGGACTGGAGAAAAAATATGAAACTATTAAACTTCCACACTTGGGGAGTTCCTAATGTTCTCTCAAGCATTAGGGACTCCCAATTAACTAAGTCCTCAATCTTGAGGCTTCCCTTATGAAACTTATTTCTGTAACAGCAAAGCTAAGCCTATTTATAAAGAAGCTTATGAGTCACTCCCAGAGAACCTCTTTTGTTGTGCAGATGTGGTCTCTCTCTCTAAACCATAATCTGCATACTAGTCTCTCCACCACATGGGACATGACTCCCAAGGGTTTAAGTCTCCCGGGCAACATGAGAAATGACTCCCAGGAACAGCTTGGCCCTGGTATCATGAGATTGACAATGCCTTCTTGACCAAAAGGGGAAAGAGAAATGTAAGAAACAAAGTTTCAGTGGCTAAGAGATTTCAAATAGTGTCAAGAGGTCATTATGGAGGTTACTCTTATGCAAGCTTCAGTCAGATATTGCAATTTGCCACAGTACATCAAGCCCCAAGCAACAGTATTCCTGAAAACCCTAAAGAATACCCTGGGCTCTATCTAAGACTCTATAAAAGTTTTACCTATTAAGTTTATTTTCTCAGAAACTTAAAGCCTCCAGGTAGCTCCTATGCCAGATAAGCCCTGAGACCCAGAGGTACAAGTCTCAGTCCTCTACCCCATAATGGTGACACACCCTTTTCAGCATGAAGAAATTAGAATGGTCATTGCCCAGATATCCCTGAAGATTGAGAGAATGATCAAATGAGAGGGAAGAGGTATAATTGAAAAGCTAGCATTTAACAAATGATTATGACTACTGCTTCATTATTTAGATATTTCTTTTTAGTTTCTAGTGTATTAGAATAGCCAAAAGGAAATACCTGAAATTGTTAAATTGTAATCCAGTAGACTTGATCTTTGATAATGATTGTATAATGATAGAGCTTTCATCTTGTGACTTTGTGATTGTGACTGACACTCCCTTTACCCAGTGTATGGGTAGATGAGTAATAAAGACATGCATGAAAATAAAAATAATAATAATAGGTTGGGAATATGGGGGAAAAATACCTCTACATAAATTACAGGAAATAGTTAATAGTACTACTTTAATAATCTTTCATCAATTGTAACAAATGTTACTACTGTTAAAAAATAGAATTACAAAAAATGTGCTATCATCAATTGTAACAACTTTTCCTTACCAATACAAGTGTTGGTGGTGGGGAGGTGTATTGGAATCCTGTATTTTACGCATGATTGTTCTGTAAACCCACAACTTCTCTAATAAAAAATTTAAACAAAAAAGGATGGGCAGGTTTTAGGATTATGAGTACAATGGCTCAAGATGACAAAGTTAGAGATGATCTGATTATTGAGCATGTGCAGATTGGTTACATGCTTAGTCACAGAATGTATGTAAGAAAATGACAGCCTTAATATGATGATGGGCATAATTTTTAGTATTATAACGAGGTATAGGTAACTTATTGATTAAAGTTTAAGCTACCACACGTTTGTCAGGCAGGCCAATTTTGGTTAGATCCAGCTTTGTCTAGTAAGATAGTTTAGGAATTGGGGTGGGTTAGTTCTGGGCTGATTCAAGTTCTTTCATTAATAAACATTAGGGGCTATCTTTTGTGATTATAAGACTCCCAAGTTTAAAAACAGGATAAGGGGGTACAAGTGACGTCAGTCACAAGATTTTTACAATCACAAGATAAAGATTATATAGTTATACAATTATTATCAAAGATGGAGGCAGCTGCGGTACAGTTCGGTAATTTTAGGTATCCCCTTCTGATTATTCCACTGTAAGAAGTATCTACATGATGATTTAATCATAATCATTTGTTAATTCCTAATTTCTCAGTTACACTGTCAGCCTCCAGCTTATTTCTTTATGATCCAAAGTTTTCACCTACTATGCTAAATAGCCCACCTAGTTTCTAAATTTGTCCTGAAATCTGAGAGAAAGGGAATAGAAGCAACGTCTTGGCTGAAGGCACCAAGAAGGTCCCAGTTGGATGTATGCACACCCTAAAGACGCCCCAACATCATGGAACCTTGCCATGTCCAGAGCGCTCCCTCAGCTTTGCAAGGAATTAATCAGCCTTTTAAGGGCTAGGGAAGGGAGCTGAGAATCTTGTGTCTTTTATTAATGCTTTAGAGGCCCTCCGAGTCTCCACAATAAAGGATAACATTGTGTTCAGCCTGTCGCTATTAACATTCAGCAAAAATTCAGCCCAGGTGTCAGATGCGCCCAAATGCAGCTAGTTTCGGTGCTGGAGAAGAGAATCACAATACCAAGCTGAAAGGCAAGTGCTAGAGCCTAACTACGGTATCGGGCGAATGCAGGGAAAACGGGAGGAGGTTTTCCTCGGAGCACCTCCATTCACGGGACACAAGAAGATGCGCTGCCACCGTTTACTTCCCAGCCTCATTCACACCTCCATGCCGCCCTCAACACTTGGGTTGCTTCCAGTTAGGTTTCCCATTTAACTAAAACTGGCGGTCCGCTGTGCATCCGTTTTAGGATGCCATCTCAAAGTGGCTTAAACTATCAAGGAGTTCTCACGGGCGCCGTCTGAGGGAAGGCCTCAGTTGGGTCTCTGTCTGCTGCTGGTTTCCCATGATGGCATCAAGTCATGAAGTTGCGGGTCTTTTAACCGCAATCACCGCAAGCGCCGGTTAACAAGGTACGTGCGAGAACTCACCTGACAGCGCCCTGCTCAGCACCCACCCTCGCTGGTCCAGCGGCCTCCAAGCGGCCGGGGTAGGGCGACCCTGCCCCCCGAGGCGGAATCTGGGCCTTTAATCCGGTCAGAGAGCTTTTCGCCGGTTGGGCCGGGTTCCGTGGTCCGGTTGGATCTACGCGTACTCGAGCGCCCTCTAATCGGATCTTCTGGGAGAGCGCCTGTCCGGAAGTCACCGCCTCTTCGCGCCACACTTGGGCGGTGATAGCCTTCCCCTCTGCCGTACCACTGGTTGGCTGAGCTGCCGGTCACAGGGCGGGTCGGAAGGGGCGGTGTCAGGGGTGTAGTGCGCTTGCGCGGGGCGCGGCGGGCCTTGCGCGGGAACCCGCGGCGCGTCGGCGGTGTCCCGGTGTATGGTTGCTGCAGCTTAATTCTAGTGTACGAGGACGGGGCCGGGCAGATCCTAGAGGAAAAAGAGGCGGAAAGTGCCTGCTGGAGGTGAGCTGGGGGAGAGCGGAGCCTCTGATGGCCCAGGCCGTGACCTTCAAAGAGTGGACCCTCCTCCTCCCCCTGTCCCTGACCCTGCCCTGACCCGGGGCGCTGACCCTCGGCCCCACGCCGACCGGGGACCCCGCCCTCGCAGGTAAGTCGCCGCGACCATGCCTGGCCATTCGGGGACACCCAGGGCAAGCGGACGGAGTCCCCAAACTCGGAGCGGGACGTCCGCGAGCCCCACGCTCTCCTCCCCTTGCCAGGAATCAGCCACGCGGGGCTTGTCCTTCCCCCCGTATCACTGCAGTTCTGCATGAGACAGGACACAGCTCCGGTTTAGAAACCAGACGCCCCAGTGCGCTCGCAGAAGCGGCCATGCACCGAGCAGCTCTCGACCGGGAGAAGGGCGGCCGCACGAGTTTCTTTGTATTTGATTAAAAAGGGCTCATCCCCGAAATGAGGCCTGTGGAGGCGTGGCATCGTCTCAGGGCCAGTCCCAGAGAAGGCGAGACTGTGGACCGAAGAGTAAAGGAGGCGCGCGTCTACAGCCTCTCATTTATTCCCCTTCGTTTCATTATCTTGTTTTCTCTTTGGGTTATTTGGGAATGCCAGTGAGAGAGAAACGTGGGCCTCCAGAAGGGTATGTTCAAACCAGCAGTCCTGGAACTGTGCTCTGGTAGACAAATTCAACCTGAACTAAAAAGTACAGTTGGCCTTCAAGTAAAAGACAGCAGGGTCTTGTAAAATTTTCAAGGCCCTCGCAGATTCTTACAGATGAGAATTCAGGTGTGTACATAGTGTTGGGACCTTGACCCAGCCCAAGTTTCCCTTTTCTCGCTGGTGGCATTGTTGTCCCTGTGTGGTGGCAACTAAACGAGGTCACGTGTGTCAAGGTCTTAGCACAGTGCCTGGCACAGGGCAAGTGTTTATCAGGTTTAACTTGGAGGTCTGGGAAGGAGTGGAAAGACCAGCCTGATGGGCCATTTCTAGAACCAACTATTCAGGATTCAGCAAAGTCAGCCACCACCCCCTTTGCCAGCCCATGCCTCTTTCCAAATCTTATGTGGGATCTTTTATCTGTTTCATAAACTGGTATTTTTTTAAAAGTTATTTGATATTTAAACACCTCTGCAATTAGCAATGTTGTGTGTTGCTTGGATTTTTTAAGTGAAATATTTTAATCATACAAAGAGGAACAGAGAACTATAAACAGTAGTACTTCTACCATGAAAGAAGCAGATGTTAATGTTTCTTTATGCTTTCAGACTTTTTTTTAAAAAAGAAATGTGACATTTCAGGCACAGTTGAATTTCTTTTTGTTCCTCCCTAGGCAGATCTAGAACGTCTTCAATTCTAGCTGTCTTTCGACTGTGGCTCCACAGGACTAATCTGGTGGGTATCAGAGCTCATAGAAGTGGTGTGTCCTCCCTTCTCATCCCCAGTCAGCCTAGAGATCAGCTTCTACAGCTGACGATGGGTTGTATAGCCACTATTTTGTATTGTCCTCATGGCATTTGTTTTCTTAGCCTCTTAAGAAACCTGCCTTTTCTGTACCCTCCCTGCCCCTGTAGGGTGAGCTTGTGATAGTTTTCCCAGACTCCCATGTGCCAATTGATTGGCCTCTCTTTATTGAGCCACTGCTCACGTCAGCATGGTCTTCTATCATTTCCTAGAGTAAATAGTGTCCCCACTTTCCTAGGGGCAGTCATACCTGTCCTAAGATTTGAAAAGGCCTTCCAAAGTCAGAAGTACTATGGTTTATAAAATGGGGTATTTAAAACTCATAGAGATAGCTACCATTTCCTAGTTATGTAATTACCAGGCTTTTTTACTTGATGTACAGTATCTCATTTGACTTGCAATACATCTGTACCATGAGTGGTGATATCCCATCTAAAAAAGAGCAATCCAAGGCTTAGTAAGATTAGGCATTGGCTAGAATTAGAGCCTAGGTCCGTCTGTCTGCAGTAAGTGTACTTCTTGCCTTTATGTTCCATGGGCACGTACTTGTTTTGGCACCAATGAAAAAGTAGGATGATCCCATTGTCAGGGCAGAATGAGCTCTGGTGTTTACACAGCTTCTCTTCAACCTTACTGTCCTGCAGCCCCCGGCCTCCTGAGGGAAAGGAAGCACCAAGATGGCTTCAGTGGATTTCAAGACCTACGTGGATCAGGCATGCAGGGCTGCCGAGGAGTTTGTCAACATCTACTACACCACCATGGACAAGCGGCGGCGTCTGCTGCCCCGGCTGTACATGGGCACTGCCACGCTGGTGTGGAATGGAAACGCTGTTTCCGGACAGGACTCCCTGAGTGAGTTTTTTGAAATGTTGCCTTCCAGTGAGTTCCAAGTCAATGTGGTAGACTGTCAGCCTGTCCCCGATGAGGCTACACCAAGCCAGACCACGGTCCTTGTTGTGATCTGTGGGACAGTGAAGTTCGAGGGCAACAAACAACGGGACTTCAACCAGAACTTCATCCTGACCGCCCAGGCCTCACCCAACAACATGGTGTGGAAGATTGCGAGTGACTGCTTCCGCTTTCAGGACTGGGTCAGCTAGTGGGGACAGGGAAGGCCTCCCTACATCAGCCCCGCAGCATGGAGAAGCATGGGGAGCACGGACTTGTTTCTGCTGTTGCAAAGATGCTGCAGGTGACGGTATCCTGAGGCTGAGAACTCTGTGTTTGCTCAAATTCTAGGAGCCCCTTTTCTGAACATATACTAATTTGTCAGAGTTGCCTTTTGAAATTAGGGACGTGTTGTGTATTTTTACTTGCCCCATAGAGACTCTGGTTCTGGAAATTCCAACCAAACAGCAATACAGATGTTGCTTTTTCTGCCTCATTTGGTGTGTTTGATTCGATTTTGAGGCAGGGGTTTGAAGGCAGGAAGCACAGTGGGAAGCTCCTGCAGAGGTGGGCGGTCCCTGCCAAGCCCCCACCCCATCACCAGGTGTACACAGCCCTCTGCACACTGGAGTCCCTTAGGGTGCTTTGAAAATTTACCTGTGCCCAGCCAGGCCCCAGACCAACTACACCAGAATTTGAGGGCAGGACTTGGCACCAACATTTCTTGGAAGCACCCAAGGTGCCCCAGTATGTAGCTCACTTCAGGGTCCACCAGGATCACCCAGCAGAGAAGACCAGGCCCAGCCTTAGCACCTTCACTGAGATTTCAATGATGAGAACAGGTAAAATACCAAAGAGTTTGCTAAAAACTGCTTGTAAATGAGGCAGCGATATTAATGACTGTCTTCTAAAGAGAAAGACTAAAAACCTCTTTTAAGAAAGAAGCAGAGATTGGGGTGGGGCTGTCAGAATTAGAAGTTATTTTTATTGACCCTAAAGACCAACTCTGTTTTACAAGTTTGCATAATGTGGGCCCTAACTGAATTTCTCCCATGTAAGCAAAGAATAGAAAACTCTTTATATGGTTGCATTGTCCTTTGACCAATGGAAGAGATCTGCTGACCACGCAGCTTCCCCAGGTACATTTTCTTTGACACCAGTGCTAGATATGTGATAGGGTTGTGGGTTAGGATAGTGGAATAGGGGAAGACTGGAGAAGGAAAAGTATCCTAATGTGTCCTGTGGCACAGCCAGCCAGTTGCCTCCCAATACCCCTCTTCTTTGCTCGTCAGTGAAGCCCAGTGTTAGCAGGAGAAGAACTTCCCTTCCCACCTCATCTTACAGTGTGGCATATGACTTAGTTCTGGCCAATGAAGCAGGAGCAGAAGGGCTGTACTTGTGGCGGCGGCTCCGTCTCAGATCTTGAGGACAGCTCGCTCTACCCAACAGGCGGGATGGTAGCTGTGTGGAACTGCTAAAATAGCCCTACTCTGCCTACCCCCAGACTTCCTTTGAATGAGAAAGAAAGAAATCCTGTCTTCTTTAAGTCATGGTTGTTTGGGGGTTTATATGATGTGTAACCGAACCTAATCCTAACTGGGGGAAAAGTCTTTACAACAGGGTGGAACTTTGGGTTTATTAGAGGGATGTGGTACCCCAGCAACCTGGCCATCTGAGCAAGACTTGGTGGTAGTCCCACCTGAGTTTGGGCTGCCCCCTGGAACAAGGGGAGATCAGCTGTCTGGTTCCTTATACCTACCTACCTTGTCAGAGCCCCCCACAGCCGGTCTACCTAATTTCAGTTGAGCACAGGACTTTGCACGTGTGCCCACAGGCACACACACACCCTTCAGGTATGGCTGCCGGCTTCTGCATGCCTCTCTAAGAGCCTGGCTGGGGTTGAGAGGCTGTTCCTCAGCGACAGTGAGCCGCTGCCTGGCAGTCACTGGGCCCTGGGTTCAGTGTCCTCTGCGGGACCAGGGCCAAGCGGTCTTGCTTTTGCTGACTCTAAGTAATAAATGTATCCATCCAGATACACTGTCTCCTTACTGGCCAGATCTGGGAGTGGGACAAGCCAGCCTGGCAGCTGCCACACACCACAACTTAGGGACTGTTTGTCGGCCTAACATTTCTTCCTATTTAAACAATTTATACAAGTCACTAGTAACAATGGCTGACAGCACACTGTAAAACATGGGAAGGAATGTGAAAATTTTAGGTTTATAAACTTTTAAAATGATACTCAAATCTAACCGATTTAAGAAAAATGATTTTAGGAATTGCAGTAGGTTTGTCCCCGAAATCCACTCAACAATCTCTGTTTTAAACCTACTTCTAGGTCAGGTGGGCCTCAGGAAGTCTGATGACATCAGCATCAGCCCATTGTCTTGGTCCAGTGGAGGTATCCTCTGATGTCAGGCCCCAAGCCAGTGCCGAGGGAGTCCAAAAGCCCAATCGAAGGCCCTGAGGTCTCCTTACAGGAAGGGAAACACCCAAAGGGGGGTTGTGGAAGGAGCTGGCACAGCCCCCCCATGGCCAGCAGGGACAGAAAAGAGCTGATGGTTTGGCCTGATGTCTCGGAGAGCTGGGAGATCCCTTTAATTGTGTGGGTCCTTGGCTGCCCCTCACTCCCCAGGGTTCTGTCCGATGGACTCTTATTCTGGCTATTGTCAAACGTCAGGAGGGGACAGCAGTGGCTCCACAGGACTTACCTGGTGGGAAACTGCATGTTATGCAATACCCCAAATCATTTCCACTTTGCTTTTTACATAAACTTAATAATTTGGTGTGGGGATGTCTGTTTTTAAACTGCCTGGGTCCACAGGTATGTGCTTCCTTTGAAAATATTCATCTATCTGAATTCTCTCATAAACCCTCCAATCAGAGTGAATTGGAACTTTTTTCTGGTTTCCTGGCTGGAGAGCAATTGACCCTTTGGAAATGATTCTATTTCAGTCAACTTGCTGTTCTTCCCTTCTTGGAAAGAAGCTGCTGGAAGGGGTCTGTGGCTATTTTTCCTGCAAGACTCTGTGTTTCCACTTCTTTGAATTGCAGATACTCTGAATGAAAGCCATCATCTATTCTGATGCCAAATTTTGATCCTTTTCTGGTTGCCTCTCCTCTTAAGTACTGCAACCAGACTTTTCACTCTCCAACTCCAGCTAATTCAAAAAGGTCTCCATCAAAAGACAGGCCCATTGTGTCTTATGCTGAAGGAGAGAAAGCAGAGCCCTGGGTGTCATCAAATCAGAAAATGTCCCTGATCACTTGAGCAGTGTGTGGCTGGGAGCTCCTGCATGTGGGAGGGAAACCAAAAAAGACTCAGCTGTGTTCCTTGCCCTCCATGGGTCCATGATGTCATCAGGAGGCCAGATTTTGAAATGGCAAATGAAGTAGTAACCCTGTCTGGCAAGTTTCAAAATCACATATAAAGAGTGGCTGAACCAGTCATTATAGACTTGTGCAAACAGTGTTAAAACGGATATTTAGCCGACGCTAGTCGCTAGTAAATTATGTGTAAGGTTCCAAATGAGGAGGTAGAATTGTCTGAGACTTAGAACACTCACAAGAGAGATGGGCAAGGAAAGATGGTGCACTGGGGTGCAGGAAGGATTTTGTACAGAGATTTATTAGGAGGGGGCTGCTGCTGGGCTTTAGATCTCAAAGCTCCCCACTCTTGCCCATCTCCTCAAGCCTGGACATAGGGTGTCGTCTCAATGGGTGCCCTTGGAGAGCTTGACAAGGGTTCCCTGGCATCTGAATCACATTGGCCTGAGAAGCTTCAAGACAGACTGCAGGTGGACCCTTGGGGTAAAAGGTTTGGATGTAAAATGTATAAACAAGATTCTGAAAGGTACAGGGACAGACCTCGAGAGTCCTCCCAATATCCAACAGAAAACAGGTTTTTAGTTGCAAAGGCAATAACGCGAAAGACCAACTTGCCCTGCCCCATTTAGGAAGGGTGGTCATGTGACTCAGATGGGGCACATGGAAGAATTTGAAATACTTCTGGGAAGTCTAGAAAGAGAGTGGCAGTCCCTCCCTCTTTCTTTCCTTCATCCAACTATTTGGAGAGCAGGTGTAAGGGTTGGTGGCGTCGCAGCTCTTTTGGGCCAGGAAGCCCATTCAACCACGTACAAGGATGGAGGAATGGAAAACAGAAGGAACTGAGGTCCCTGTCAACCTCATGCAGTGCTCTCACTAACCTTGGATTACTTCCTTCTGAGCTTCTTCTAGGGTAGCAAGAAATAATCTTTCATCGTATTTAAGCCACTGTTGTTTGGGAGCTTTTTTACCTGCAGCTAAACATGATCATTGGTGACACAAACTGCAAAAGCATTTGCAGTTACAGCTGATGACATCTACAGTTAAAGAGGAGATTGCCTTCAGCAGTGAGAGAAGTCTCGTCCAATCCATTGAAAGCCTCAAGGGAGAACAGATGATTGCAGCAGTCAGAAGGAAGAGTTTCCATCTTTACTTCAGCCAGTCAGCTTCTCCACCTTCACCAGAGTTCCTAACTTGCAGCCTGCCCTACAGAATTTGGACTTGCCAAGCCCCTTGTTCATATGAGCCAATCCTTAAAATAAACCTCTTTATATTTATGCATACACATCCTGCTGGTTCTGTTTCTTTGGACAACCCTGACTAACAGAGTGGGAGAAGCCACCTCCCTTGCCTCTCACTCAAAGATTTAAGGGGCTTCAGCGCTCTTCATCTGCCATCATTGTGGGTGCATTTGGCTGCCATCTTTCTTCTCATAAGACTTTTAGAATCAAGCAATTCCTGGCCAACAAGCAAAAACAGACTCGTCCCATTCCTCAGTGGATTCGAATGGAAACTGGCAATAAAATCAGGTACAACTCCAAGAGGAGACATTGGAGAAGAACCAAGCTGGGTCTGTAAGGAATGGCACGTGATGGCACAAATGTTGATTCTGTACCAAATTCACTAGCACCTTCAAGTTGAAAAAGTCCCCCTTTCTGAACAGTCAGACATATTTTATTGAGGAAAAACCTGTTTTTTCTTTGCTTTTATGCTTCTGCATAAATAAGTTGGTTCAGCAATGAATATGTGAGGCCTTCTGCTTGAAAAAAAAAAGAAAAGAAAAAAAGAAAGGGGTTTCAGCAGGACTTACAGAGCTCAGTAGGAGCAGCCCTGAGTCTGCGAGACCCCCTGGACGCAGGCTGGAGGGGCCTCAAGGCCAGCCGCCATGGCATCCGTGGAAGAGCAGCACTGAGGACAGGAGCTGCTCCCGTGCTGGGGACAGTCTCACTCCTCTGATAAGGAGCAGTGGGGCTTGGCCCTGGAGACCAGTCAGGGAGCCTCAGGCCTGAAGGATAGGGTGGGAAGGAGGACAGGGGCTGCTACATGGGCCTCAGCCTGCCCTCAGGGAGCAAAGGTCCCTTTCCTGGGGATGAGATGTGCTTGAGACGTGAGGGTGGCCTTAGGTCCTGGGTGATTGGGTTCTTGGAGGCCACAGACCTCAGTGAAAGTGAGGTGCAAGTGGTCTTCAGAGTTTCCCATGGTTGCGAGGGGAGCATGAGCTCCCAGAAGGGAGGAGCCATTCTCCGAGACCAAGAGACCTCAGTGGTGTGGGGGATCTCAGAAAACCTGCTCGGGTGCCCCAGGAGAGAACAACGTCCTCTTACCGCCATGCTCCAATGCCAAAGGTTCACAGTTGAGAAATTCAGAGGTGATTACATTAGTTAGGGTTCTCTTGGGAAACAGAATCAACAAAAGATATCTGTAAATATAAGATTTTATAAAAGTGTCTCACACAACTGTGGGGATGCATGAGTCCAAATTCCGTAGGGCAGGCAGCGAACTGCAACTGTAATGAAGGTGTTTGATGAACAACTTGGGAAACGCTTTGCTGGCTAGCTGAAGAAGTGAAGGTCCTTTCTCTTCCTTAAAAGTCTTCAACTGACTGGATTAAATCCAGCTGACTGAATTATCTCATTGCGGAAGCCACACCCTTCATTGACGTAATCAGGCACAGGTGCAGTCAGTTGACTGCTGATTTCATAAACCAGCCTTTTGGCTTATTGACCAGCTACAAATGTTAATGGTTAGGCCAGTGCTTGCTTGACCAGACACCTGGACACCATCATCTGGCCAAGTTGACACATAAATCTAACCATCACAGTGACAGAGGTGGGTGGAGCTGCAGGGGTACAGGGGCAGCACGTCTCCCCCTGCAATGGCAGCTTGGCCCAGCTAAGGGAAGGGACAAGCCTCAGGGCCTTCTAATTAACACTCTTGGGGGGAATTTAAGTGAAGGTAGGTCTGTATTCACTATGAATGAGCAGAAAAGTCACCAGGTGGCATCAGGGTGACAGAGAAGGTGCCCCTTACTGTAAGAGACAGTGGGAACATACGAAGCAGATTCAAAACATCCCCTGCGCTTGTTGCCCTCAGCTAGGGAGAACTACTGTCTCAGTTAGACCAGGATCAAGAGAGTTTCTGGGATGTGGACTTTCACTGCCAAAATTAAGGAAGTCCTGGGAAAACCGGGATGAGGTGGTCTTGGTACTCTCAGCCTAGTTTAAGCTGCAGACAAGGAAACTCTAAACTGCACTATGATCTCTGGAAATGGAGCAGGAGAGGGAAGGGGGGATGGGGTTGGGCTGCAACCATCTATTACTAAGAGGGGAGGGCAGCAAGTCAATAGAACAGACTTCTTAGCTGCCAAGGAATGTTCTGGATCTGTGGCCACATGTGGCTACTGAGCGCTAGAAATGCTCCTCCCAAGACTGAGGAGCTGAGTTTTGAAATTTATTTAATTCTAATTAACTAAAACCTAATTAACCATCTCATTTGATGTGCAGTGGAAGCAGAATTACTGGTCCAGAGGCAGCTCGTTCAGAAAAACTGGAACAGAGGAGGGAGGGGACGCCACAGCCGGCAGCCTGGGTGCTCCAAGGGGAGCAGAGCTGGGTGACGAGTGAGCCCCACTCCCGGTTGGGCCCAGGAAAGCAAGTGCAGATGCCCCACGCCTCCCTGTCCTCCCAAGGAGACTGTCCCCTGCCCATTAGACTCCACAAAGGGGCATTCAAAAGAACCTCGTTCCCTGAAACCCCAAGCGACATTTGGGAACCGGTTTAACTGCTTCACCTTTGATGTCAGGCAGTAAGATGGACTTGAAACAGCTCTGGCAAATATTGCATTAATTTAAAACATATAAGGACATTTGTTGGCCAAACCACTCTTGGTTGGAGCCAACCTGCCGCCTCCCTGCCTGCTCGGTGCCTTTACAACTACTGCTTAGCTGTCATCTCTGTTTGGAGCGGAAAGGTGACCTGGGGGAAGGAGCAAAAGGTGTGTAATGTTCCATCCTTCAAAGGGGTCGAGCAGGAGCTGGGAGGATAAAGCTTTCACCTCTGAATCTCCTCTTGAAGCCTGAAGACGAACTGTTTTCCTTCCTAAGGAAGGGATGTGCACTTGCGTGTGTGTGCACATGCATGTATACTCCTGTCCCTTCAGGGCCCCTTCCCTCAAACACCTCCCCCAACCCCTAATCCCAAACACACAAAACCTGGCAAAGTTTCTACCGCATTTTTATTAAGAATTTTTATAGGGCCAGATAAAAAAAAACAGGTGGTTAACAGGGAACCACAACAGCTCTGTCACGAGACCCCGCAGGAGCGCTCTGTCCTACTGGTCCCAGTCCTGGAACCGGAAGCAGCCATGTGCAATCTTCCACTTGCATTTGGTATCATCGGACGAGGTGCGGGGCTTCAAAACGAAGGTCTGGTGGAAGTTGCGTTGCGGGTTGCCCTCAAACTTCACGGTCCCACGGACCAGGACAAGGACGCGGATCTGGACCCGGTTGTTCATTTCCGGATGCTTCACAGGCTGGCAGTCGACCGCACTGACGTGGAATGAGCTGAGAGGCAGGGAGCTGAGAAACTCGCCCACAGCCTTCTGCCCCAAGATGGGGTTCCCATCCCACATCAGTGTGGCCTCCTCCACGTACAGCAGGGACAGCTGGTCCCTGTTCTCATCCATGGTGGCGAAGTAAACATCAACAAACTCTTCAGTGGCTCTGCACACCCTGTCGTGGAACTTCTTGAAATGAGACGATAAGGACATGTTCTCAGGCAGTGGACACGGCGGCCTCAGGAACGCTTCGGTCTTGGATGTCAGGAGCTGCAGGACAGCCAAGCCAGGAAAGGACCGTGAGAATGGCAGTCTTTAGAGATGGACTTCTAGTTCTCGACACATGCTAACGCTAGCCCTTCTAGAGTGGGGTTCTGTGGACGGACCAGCAGCAGCAGCACCTGCCCCTGGGCACTTGCTAGACACCCAGATTCTCAGACCCCCACCACGGCCCTACAGAACCAGACACTCCAGGGCCAGGAACCTGAGCTAACCAATTGTCTGGGTCATTCTGCTGCTCCCTGAAGCTTAACAACTAAGGGGTCATCAGGAATATCCCTCCTTTTCTCTGGGCCGTAAACTCTTATCTATCAAAGGAACTGAGGGTTACAATCTGGGGGTTGCAGAAATATAAACTGGCCTCAAATTTCAGCTGCTGCTCTGCCTCATCTTCCTCATCTGGACCACGCCCATGACCCACGGCATTAGGGGCAGGCAGTATTCTAGTTCAGAACCTGCTACACAGTTTCTGATCAAAAAAGCCAGTGGGAACTGGGTGCACCTTCTGTGCTGGGAACAGATCATATGCAGGAGCTGCTTTAACTCCTGGAGTT
>PVKY010006111.1:0-16410 GCA_004027775.1 Bradypus variegatus
TCTAAATGTTTCCACTATAGCACCTATACAAACAGTGCTTTCCACCCCGAGGCACTCACGCTTCATTCTGTTGAAGTCCTATGTTATTCTAGATAGTCATACAAAGTTTGCATTCTAGTCCAAAAATATTTAATATAAAAAATATATATATATTTAATTACTTACCAGTTAAATTACTTAACTCACCGCCCCCTCACTGAGCATAACTGAAGTTCCAAGAAGATGGATCATGCTTATCTTGTGACTTCAAGTACCCCGGAATCATACCACCTTGTACCCTAAGGGCATTCATATCCCAGTTTGAGAAACAGGGATCTAAACAATTAAGCTAACTAAAACATGTAAAAGTGACCAACATGTTCCTACAATCCCCATTCCCTAAACTCTTAAGACTAGCTTTCTCAACAGGTTTTCAAACCAGTATTGTTTCTTTTTAAAGAAATTTATTAATATACACTGTGTCAACACTCCTCAAAGAATCTGCAGGGCACAAGTTATTATTGGGGCAAAAGAATACTAGCACATAGACCTTGTCCTTCTCATCTACTGAGGCACCAAGCTGCCCATTTGGAAAACAGAGGTTTGAAGAATACGAGAGTTTTTATTCCTATTCCCTTCCTCCTGTTTGCTTCAGGCATAGCATGTAAGAAAAATCTAAGAAGTCACTTAGATATTCATTCATATAACCTTATCTAATGTCAGCATTTGTAATTCCCATCTCTACAATCCTTTCTGCCACTACACAAGTACAATTAATTTATTTCCACATTTTTCTAGGGGATAAATGTGCTCTCTGGTAGCTTGAGAAGAAAAAATCACTTTTACACCTAGAACCCTACTTTACTGTTCGTAAGAACCCAAAGCCCAGGGGGTTACTGGAGACCCTGACATTTGAGGGGCCTGTTTTGTGTTCCCTATCATGTCTATTACATTTTACAGCAGAAATCACAAGCTAAAGTAAATTGAAAAGTCTAAGTGACTCTTTCAAATCTTTAAAAAAATTACTGCTAATAAGCATCACACACTGATGTAACATGGACCATCAGCCAGGCTAACTTAAATTAAAATTTTTATCCAGGAAACCAGCTTTCCCAACAGTATTCCATCCGTTCCTCAAGAAAATTACAAATTGCTATAGACTTTTAAGGTTATTTGCCAATAGTCAAAATACACATTCCAAAGGTTTATACAAAAAAGCAACCATCCCTTCCTGAAACCTTCCTATGTTCATGCACAGAATGGTACCATATGCTTTACACACATTCTCGTTAACCCTGAGAATAGCCTGAGATTAGTGATATCATTCTCTCACAAATGAAGAATTTAGGATTAGAGAGGTTAAGTAACTTGCCGAGCACCACCCAGCTAAGATGCGGCTTTGTAAAATCAAAGCCTATATGTTCTCAATTAGCCACCATCCTGCATTTTCTACACAAATCCTCCAACCCCATGAGAGTTATACTGCTCCCAATTTCAAGATCAAGAAATGGAAATAGCATTTACCTCTCCGTGGCTGCAAAGTTAGTTCCAGGAGGGAAAACAGAATACAGTTCTTAAGCCTCTGGACACCAATCTGACCACTAGTGCATCTTCTGCATCTTGTTCTTTGGCCTCACATCTGTGATTATTCTAAAATGGAAGCACAAATCATTTTATGAAATACTAAATACAGACAACTGCACATACAGTATGAAAAGCAAAAGGAGGACAGACTGAAGATTGATCGAACTGAGAAAAAAATACACCTATTAATATTTCAGTCATTGAGTAATTCCATAAAATTCAATCAAACTGATAAAATATTCGCTTCATTTTCTTAGACATTTGCTGAATATATAAAGAACAAAAGATTTGTAGTTTTAAAAACAATACCCCACTGTAAACTTGTGACCAAATAATGGCACATGGATATATATTCAAAAATTTTTTTCAAAAAAAAAAAAAAGAAATTCTTATAGATAGTGACAGCTCTTTAACAGTTTATTGCCTTATCTTTGGCAACTAGTGGTCTTTCTGATTATATCAGTTTACACAGAAGTAAAGACTGTATTTTTCAGTTTAATAAGAATTTTCGGGAGAACTTCCACTAATCTTCAAAACCCTAGATGTACAGCAATGAAATACTTTTTTAGTCAAATAATGGAACACCCAGTTAGGTGACATTTTTTCTCCCGAAATTACAAATAAATGAACTGTCAAGCTCCAAGCAAAGGTAGAGCAGAACTTATCCACTTAGAGAAAAGAAAAAAAGAGAGGGAAGAGAAAAAAACAAAAAAACAACAACAAAAAAAAAACCCAAGTAAAACAAAAGCTAAATAGGAATTAAGAGTTTCCAAAGAACACGGCATATGAGGTGCAACTAAGAGGGAATTCATTTCATAATTTACCAAAGCCCACAAAACTAAGCTTCTATACTTTCTTGGATGAAGCTAAACAAAAGTTTTCTCCAATGAGAGGCAATTTATAACAATACAAATAGAGGACTAGTGTATTTAGTCCAAGAAACATTTTGTATTGGAGTCCATCTGCTGTCAACATGCCTCAAAGGGAATGGGATTTTATGCCCCTGAAAATTCTAAGGGTGACCAAAATGAAGGAGCAACTGTGGAAAATTTATCCACTCTTGAGCTATATGTTAGCAGTCTATATGCCATGCCACACCTTTGTGTTAAAAATACTAAATCACTGAGAAATGCACAAAGATAATGTCAGGGAAAATGTGACGATTCTTATCAGAAGAAGTTTAAGGGTGACCAATAGGATTCTTAAAAAAAGATATATGGCACACCAAATCTACACATCCAACGGAGAACCAGCATCTTCAAAATTATACATTATTTGCCATTGCTATTAATCTTTCTAAACCTGTGTGTTCTTTTTTAATATCTTAAATTGTGAAAATGTTAGTTGTGTGAAGAAGGATCCCGTCTGAAGTCATCTGGAGCCAAGACAGGTAAATAACACACATGGTCAAGCTAGGTTTCTGGTTTTAAAAAATTAGAAACAACTATAAATGGTGATGTCGGGTGGCTTCGACCCCAGCAGCAACCCTGAAGCAAGAAATGAGTCTCTTAAGGTGATTTTCTGCCAGCAGTAACAACTGTGCAAGGTTCTGCCACAGCAATCCTCCCCAGGGCCCTAGTCAGCCACAGGTGGCCTCTGCCACTCCCAAGAACCCCAAGCCAGCAGAAGTCCCAAGTGGGTACCATCATCTTTTTAAGTCCTTTAAAACAAAATCCTAAAACTCTTAGAATCTGAATGGATCTTAAAGATAACTTTTACAACTACTTTTAAATAAGAAGTATTTCCTCATGTAAGCAAACATTCCTGTTGCAATCTTCCTAGTATACTGATTTAAATAATAATCAGTTCCACTGGGTTATCTCATATCTCAATTTATTCTCTCTGTAGATTTAGTGTTCCAATAAAAACAGAGCATGATTTCTAGCATTCAGGAATCTCAAAAGATAGCAACTGTATAAGACTGTGTAATCTATGCCATTAAAACAATATAAAACAATATAAACGATAAGACCAGATGAATACATATGGGACAACTGAATCAAGAAGCAAACTGTCTGCCCTACACAAAATTAAACCAAGAAAACAAACTTTACTCCTGGATCAGTTACAGAAAGGCCTACTGGATTTTAATTTTTAATCTGTGTGGAGCTTATTTTAAAAAATAAAATATGCCACATGCCATCTACAATTTCAAAAGGAAAGTAAAATAGAGAACCACAAAAGAATGCAAAAAAATTACACAAATGGATGAAGTTACTAGACAATTAGAGGGGGTTCTAATCCCAGGCCCTCAACTCCATCTACATTACTGCATTTAGTTACTTACTGCAATTTTATTGGGGGAGGAGGGCAAGAATATGTTACAGGGTTCAGAAAAGGGATGGTGAAAGTCTCTCCTATGGAGGCACACTGCTGCAAAGACCTACAGAGTGAGATTGCAGAAGGCGGACCAGACAATACTGCTTGCTTAGCACCAGCTTGTTTTAATTTCCTCCAAAGTTTTTCTTCCTAAAAACGTTAATCCAGACTCTTTTCTCCAAAACAACTAGAGTTGATAAAATCAATTGCTGCAGACCACTATGTTACAGTATTAGAATAATTAAGGAAGAAGCAAAAACGTAAAACTCTGGCTATTCAACAGGAAGCTTTTTAATGATGCAAAACTAAGGACAGAGTAAATTTGAATACATGCCCAATTTAATTCCTTTTCTCGCCTATAAGGATGTGAAATTTTAGCTTTTCTAATTCATCTACACTCAAAGAAAGCATGAAAACGCTATTATATATATACAAACACACACTTAATGCTGAAATAAAGGCTACAGGAAGTCAACTACTAAAGAGTAGTTACATTAGATGTATATATTTATAAACGATCTGCAGCGAGTGACCCAGCATTCGATTGCAACATCAACCCTCATATTTCAGCGTATGGGCAAATTACCAGTCGAGTCAAAAATAAATTCATTCTGCCCTAACTGGCGCTTTAGATCCGGTTGCACAATCCCGGAGCAGAACTGCCTTCGCCTAGACCTAGAGCATCAGGTACTAAGTGGTGTACTAAGTTAGCATCAGAACATTTTTAAGCGGGAGGAAAACTCAGGGGTCGCCTAATGCAACTTAAGACAGCCCATACTCCCGCGTTCAGGATTTTGTCACATAAGATCAGAGTGAAATTAAGTTTCGATCCCTTTGAGATCTCCTAGCGCACAGAGCCAGGCTGCTATTACTCCAAGGGGCTGGGGAGTCCGAGATTAGCTCGGGAAAAAGTAATTAGTATTGAACTCGCGCCTTTTCCGCCCACCTTCGGGGCCGCGCGGGTCGAGTCCGGCTAGAAGATCCCGCACGACTTTGGGGGCGCAGCAGGGCCCTGGCGGGGGCGGCGAGCGCGCGTCCCCCCGCCCGCTCAGGCGGCGTCGAGGCGCGAGCAGCTCAGCCAGCCTTGCAGAGGGAGCTCTCGGCAGCTCTGGGGTCCCTTTGCTCGCAGCCGCAGCAGCGCCGCCTGCGCCACTCGGCGGAGACGGAGACCAGCGGCGGCGGTGACGGCGCGCGGACTGGGAGCAGTAGCTGAGCAGCCGAGCGGCGGGGAAAACGCGCAGGGTCGGCCAGGTAGGCTCCCGGGACCCAGCAGGCGGGAGGATGGGCAGCAGAGGACGCGTCGGCCAGGACCCGACACCCATACCGCAAGGAGGCCGGGCTGCTCGCACGGCGGCAGCGGGTCCGGACCCTTGGGCGAGGCGCACGTAGAGATCGCGTCTCAGCTCGGGCCACCCGCCGCGGGAGGGGCGGCGGACATAGGGCGGGCCGCGGCCAAGCGATCGGCCCGGCCAAGAGCCGGCCTCAAGGGCAGAGACAAAGGAAGGAAAATGGAGTCGCCGAGTGCGCGGGCCTCTTCGCCGCCGCCGCCCAAGGCCTAGCGCGCCGCCGGGAGGGAGGCCTAGCAGGCGACTGAGGGGGGGGTGGCTGACCCGGCCGCGGCGGCGACGGGCAATGGCGGCGGCCGCGCCACAGCAGGGACGGTAGAGGGAGACAAACACCCCCCGGCGGCGGCGCTGGCGCCGGGCTGCAGCCAGCGCCGACCGGAGCGGCCCCATCGTGACACCTAGAGGCGGCCCGCGAAACCTCCTCCACCCCGGGCCCCCTTACCTCCGCGCCACACCCCCCGCGGCGCCCGCTTCGCCGCCGCTCCACCGCTCCGGCCACCCGGCGTCCCCGGCCAGCTCCGCCCGCCCGCACCGGCCGCCGCCGCTGCCGCTGCCGCCAAAGAAGCAGCTCCGCGCACGGTTTAATCGCTCCACAGGATCGGACACAAAATGGCGGCGGCGCGGAGCAGTGCGCCTGCGTCGGCGCTGCCGGGGCCGCGGGTGCTGATAAGGGAAAGGACGGATGGGGGGGCCGGCCGGGCGACTAGTGGAGGGCGGGGGAGGAAAGGTGAGGGGAGTGGTTGGCGCGAGGCAGCATGGGAGGTGGCCCCGGGCGCCAACTTTCAAAAGCCGGCGCGATGGCGTCACGGAACGCGCCTCGAGCCGCGTTACGCTGCACGCACCCTCCCGCGCCCTAGCCCGGTCGCGCGTGGGCTCTGCGGAGGCCGCGGCATCCGGGCGGGGCCGTCCAGGGCGCAGTCTGCCGCCACTGGGAGGTCCCGATTCCGGTCCCCTTGATCTGGTTCCCTAGCTGCAGCCTCCGGCCCGCTGACCCTGGAGGAGTTGGGGCCGGGAGAGAAGGGGAGGCTGGAAGAAGCGCGCGCGGGGCCAGGCCGTGGTTCTGAGGCGGCTTCTGGGGCCGGCCCCGCCCCCGTCTCCGCCCCAGCTGGGCCCGACCCGCCTTCCTAGCGCCGCGTCGTGGCCCGCCACGGCGTAAGGCCCGCTGCGCGCTCCCTGCTCTGCAAGCACGATCCGGGGCCTGAGAGCGACGACCATGGGGGCCGTCCTTGCCCAGCAGCTTTCGGTGATCTCTCCGCTTTGGATCTCTGGTTTTGCCCCCGCCTTAGAGGACGGCCTCCTAAAACCGGGGGCAAGAGAAGGAGGCGAGGGCCTCTACTCGGTGACCCCCCAGCCCACCTCTGCCCAAAGAGACCAGCGGAAGACCAGACTTGACGCTTTTACACGACCACAGAGGCCACCTCTTGCCCAAACGACTTTCTGTATTCGGTGCGGTGTAACAATTCTGTATTCTCAAACGTGCATTTCTTGTCTTGCCTGAGAATTGCCAAGATCTCTGTGGGCGGAGTCCTTTAGTGGCCCCACTGTTCGGCCGTCCCTTCCCAGGTCTCCAGGATGCACCTGCTGACCTTAACCAGCCAGCCTTTACATTGGTCAAGGACTGGAAGGTTAACGTTGTGGTGGCTTCAGAAGGAGAGCCCTTTAGTACTTCTGGGAATCTGACTCAGGACGGTATTCTCAACTCCCTTACTTTAGGATATCACAGATAACAAATGGACCCAGCATCAAAGGGGCAGCTTTTGTTCCATGAGAATGCGGGCCCAATTTTGTTTGTTCCCCCCCCCCAGGAGAACCAGAAATTTGATTTTTTGTTTTAAACATAGAATTTACAGGTTTTTAGATGTTGGCAACTAAATCAGATGTTTTTAAACTGCATGAGCTGATTAAAGCACATGCATAGCTGTCAGTTTATGACCTCTGATTCTTAAGAGGGAAGAGATGTTCCAAGGCCAAATCCTGGGACCCTCCAACATTTAGATAGAGGGTAATAGAGAAGGAAACTTAAGAGGGAGCAGCTAGGAAGGCAAAAGGAGATTCAAGGAAGAATTGTGGAATCCAAGGGCAGAGAGCATTTCAGGAAGGTGAGGAGTGGCCACCTGTGTCTAGTGCTGCTGAAAGGTGTAGTAAACTTGGGCCAGAGCCATGGCTATGGGGTTGGTCATGAGAGAATATCATTGGTGACCTTGACTTAATCAGCTTAATCAGATTGAAGATGTGGTCCTGACTATGGTGAGTTGAAGAGTGAACAGCACAGTGACAGTGAGGACATAGAGACAGCACATATAGGCAACTTGAAAGAAGTTTTGCTGTAAAAGGGAGCAGAGAACTTTGGGGATAACTGTAGAAGGACCTGGGTCAAGGGAAGGGATATTTTAAAAGGTAGTGTTCTAGATCATGCTTTTGTGCTGTTAGGAGTGATTCAGTGGAAAGGAAAGATAGGTGATGAAGGATAGAGAAGGCTTGACCAGAGAGTGAAATCCCTGGGAGGAAATGAAGAAATGGAATCCAGGGCACATAAAGAGGATTGATCTTGAAAAGTAATGGGGTGCTTCCATCGCAGTAACAAGGGTGACAGGTGAAGATGGATGCAAGGCAAGGACTTCTTGGTGGCTTTGGGTACCCATTTGAGGTTTGTGATCATGGGTTTAAAGTTAAACTGTTTGGCCTGGTTGTGTGTCCTCTCCAGGAACATTCAGCTGCTTGGGTACAAGCTTGAGAAAAAGGGATAATAATGGTTTCTCAACACAAGACCAAGTTTTCTGACTTCTAATCCTGGGTACTTGCCTTATGTGATTAGATACCCTTCTAGAAATGTGTCAGGTGTGTGTAAAATTAACATACGACCCATCTTTTTCTAGAAACCAAATTATCCCACTTGTCTCTTATTTGTAAATTAGGGCTCAACCATAAAGAAAAGGCAAACTTAGAGGAAAATTACCAGACAGCTAACTCTGGAATATTTGTATTTTGCATTTTCTTCAGCCCCACTGCCTCCTCAAACTCCTCCTGGTATACTTAGGCACTTGTATACTAGATATAGCAAAGCTGACTTGCATCTGAATCTTTAGCTTCTTTTTCTTTCCAGTATATTTAATAATTTAATTGATTCACTTTTTCTAAGACTTTACCTCAAACTACTATGAATCTTCCTTCTCTTTAAGAGTAAGCTACTAAAACATCTACATTATTGTGAGTAAATATAAGGCAATGTGTGTGTGTAGGAGGGGCTCAGCTACATCAACAAGTGTATTTATGTCATATTAACTGTATTTGCAATGGCATGACCTCTGAGGCATCGGTTAGAAGCCAGGAATGGGGTCCAAGTAGCCTTGGAGCCTGCTTTCTGAAGACAAGGAGCCCACGCGCTGCTTTGACACAAGGCTGAGAAATGCCGAGGCTCGCTAGGAAGGAACAAAAGGAAAGTTTTCTTTTTCTTATAGGAAATTGTGATGTGTCCTACTTTTTGGAATCAGCTATGTGAAGGTCTCCAGATGGTAAACTCCGAAGACCAAGGAATAGGAAGCCAAACCAAAAAGATAGGATGTTCCAGACTGGAAAGAAACAAGCTGAGAGGGAAAAGTAATATGAAGAGAGCCTGTGAAATAGTTGATGTGATAAAAATAAGGACAGGACTGTTTTCTGAACTACAATCCCAGACTACCCCACCAAAGAGAACTGGGAGCCCATTCTGATCTATAAATCTTAGTTTGAGACCATTACCTGGAACAGGTGGTACAGGCTGAATATATACTTACAGTTAGTGTTGGCAAGGCTGTCATGTATGAGTGATGCATTAAAGGAGATGGGAGATTATAAGGGTACCCCTCTTTTGAGACTGCTGTAAGGGCAGGCTGCTCACACAAACTGTCTCCTAGATTTATAGTCCACAGGAGTCTCATTGGAGATGTATGGTTGTCAGGGCATTAACCACCAGCAGAAAGTTGTTTGGTTTACCACATGGCATTGGTGAAGTCATCACACTCCAGGTTCTGGCCCTCAGTTTTGCAGGCAGAACCGGAAACCCAGTGTAGTCCATACCCCAAGAGTGGATTCTTTGCTTAGGGACTCATCATGTTCACAGGAACTTGATGGGTAAACAGAGTCCTGCTTTACTAACTGGCAAGTGGGGTGGTGGTCTCGTGCTGGCAAAAGGCATGGTCTTTCCCTACAGAATGTTCTGGGAAGAAAAATTACTAGAAAGCTTTTGGTGAGTAGTGAGTTAGATTAAGAGGTGCTAGTTATATAACTGAAATGTTTACTATTACCCACTCTGAATGCTGGAGTCAGATTGTTCTGTATTCAGGTCCTGTCTTGCCTCCTTATTAGCTGCGTGTTCATAGGTGAATTAATAACCACTCAACTGCAAGTTTCTCCTCTAAAATAAGATGGTAATTGTACTCACTTCACACAGTGTGAAGGATAAAATCAGAAAATGCAAGTAAAGTTTTGGCCCAGTTCTAGGCATCAGTAATCATACAGCAAATGTAAATATTACATTTCTTTTATTTTTATGCTTCCCATTACTTGCTGTCACTTCCAAATCTACCTTCTGTTGGACATGGTCATCTAGATTTGTCAACAGAACCATATGAATTACTGATTAGGCTTTCCCTGACTCTAGGAACCATTCTTTCTGGGAAAGGCAACATTATGCTATGATTCTTGGAGAACAATTCTATTTCCAAGATCTTCCTTGGCTCCTGCTGTTGCGCCTTGTAAAACTTGCAATAGTCATGATCACTTACATGTTCTTTTGAACAAGAGAATCAACAAATGAAGAGATGTGTTTATTTTCTGAGCAACAATGAGCAACAATCTTCTTGCCCGTTTTAGGTAAGGTCTAAAGTTAAACCCCAAATGCTCCTGCTTCCTGTGTGCCTGCTGTAGGACATGTGTGAGACATGATCCAACCCAGCAAACATTTATTATGCACGTGCTGTATACAGCTCCCTGTGCTACCACTAGGAATACAAAGACGACCCAAGACATGCCTCCTGCCCTTGTTTTCAAAGTTTAACTGGTAAGACTGGTGAAAAAAGAGCCAGAGTGAGAAAGAGAAACTATTAATGCGATAATTGTTATAATGGAAAGAAATACACAGTGTTCGGTTCATAGATAAAGAAACAAATCATTCTCCAAGGATGTCTTATTTGAGTTGGATCTGACAGAATCAAAGGGCATTTGCAAGCCAAGCAAAGGCATGTCTGTGAAGAGCCATAATCAAGGGCAAAAAAGTTCACAAGAGTCTTTGGGGGAAAGCAAGTCATCCCCCACCATTGGACTAGGGTGTAGAATGGTGATGCTAAAATTTATAAGACATTTGGAAAGCTATCCATGTCTACCAGCATCAGCTGCCAACACCAACCACTTTCTTTTAACATTTTAAAGACCTTTCCTCCTACATCATCTCTGGCTGAGACCGAGGGATTTTTTTTCCCTTGATGTCTGCTTTCTTTAGGCCACTGTGAAAGCTATATTCCTTTCTTTTTTTTTTCTTTTTTTTTTTTTTTTTACTGCTTTCTAAAGTCTAAAGGACCCTCTGCACATTTGGAAGGTAGGTTAGTCTTGTCTTCTGTGTTCTTACCTGAATTTTCCAGTCATGCATGGATCACCCTTTAATAATCCATCTCATTCTTGGCATTTTTCATTTTGCAAAACACCTTTCATGCCTGCCCTTTCAGTTGATTCCCACTGTTGTATTTGGTGAACCAGGCACAGTTTTGTCCTGAACCTAAGAAATGAAATGACTCTGCTCATGGTCAACCAGTAACTTGTTGGCAAAACCAGAATGAGTGCTCAGGTCTTCCAGGCCTCTCCTTGTTCTCTCATTGGCTATTCATAGCTCCTCACTCTGCCAGATAACATTTCCATGGAGATGATGCTTTAGCGCAGAGGCTCCCTTAGATGGGGAAGGGGGCTCCATGAAGCAGGCTCTGGGCCTCTCTGTTCCCTCATCCTCTCCCCCTTCTCTGAATTTCAAGTGATTTGGTAGCGGAAAAAACACTCAGGTTTCTGCACCGAAGACAAGTTGGACAGTACTGCTTTAACCCAAAGGAAGTTCTTTAATGGCAGAAATTTTAAGTACTTGGGCTGGCAGAATGCAGAGATATTTGGGGAGCCCACTTACTAATCTATAAGTGTATTCTGAATAACTCCTTGGGGCCCAGGTCTATGCTCCAGGGTAGGTAGCAAAAACCAGAAATAGATGATGCCCCTAGCCTTTGAGTGCCTTATATTTTGTCTGTTAGTCTGGAGAGACCTCACTAAACCTCATGCACATTAGTAGGCAAAAGTCAAGGATGAAGAGGCAAATGAAAAGGTATGGGCTGCATGTGTGGGAGGAATGGAGAGGTCACTGGACATCAAGGTGGTCTAATGAAACCTCACAGTTAAGTGAGGATGACTCACACTTCTGCCTGCTGCCCGCACCCTCTCTTATTGCCCCAGACCCATATGTCAAGCTCCTTCTGGACACCTGGATGGCCCCAGGCCACTCTTCTCAGCTTTGTCACTGTCCTCCTAGCCTGCTTCTCTAGGGCTCCCCCTTCAATGAAAGATACCACCATCCATCCATCAGCTGGGCCATTAGAACATCTCTTCAATCCAACCTCCTCTGCATCTCACTGCCCTCAACCCGGCCCAGGCCACAATCACTTCTGACAACAGCCCCAGACTCCCTCATTTCCTGGCTCCTCCTTCCACACTGCCAGAGTAACCTTTCTAAAGCACAAATATGATCACAGAAGAGCCCATGGGTGGCTCCACAGTGCTGTGGGAGTAAATTCCAAACTCCTCAGCCACCCAAGGCCGCTGAGACCACACCCCTGCTCACCTTTTCAGCCTCATTTCTAATTGCTCCTTTGGGCCCTGTGGATTCAGTTTGCTTGCCTCTACCAGACTGACTGCTGCGCTGCCTCCCCCTGCTGTCCCCTGTTCAGGTTTCTGTTCCATTCCCTAACTGGGTTCCCAGTAGTGAAAGTGCGTTCTGAAAAGCTATGCCTCATGGAGTTAGGGGGGAGTGTTTTGAGTTTTTAGGCTTTTTCTGCATTAAATATATTGTGCTTTATACTTGAAATGTTTTCAGATTGCATTTGAGATGAGACTCAGACATCAGTTGGAGAATTGACTGTGGGGAGTCCAGAGCCAGACACCAGTTTTAGAAGTATTTATTCGAAAGCTATTTCTTGACCACTTACTGTGTACCTGGCTTTGGGTGTTGAGAATAGTAAAGGAAGATGCAGCTTGATCAAATAGCATAACACCCAGAGCATGTGTTAAAAAATAGATTCCCTTACCCCTCCAAGACCTGTAGAATTTGAATCTCCAGGAAAATTCCCAGGGAATCTTAGAACTGGGCAAGTTGGAAAACCTAACCTGATTTCATTTATATGAAGTATCCAGGATAGGCAAATCTATAGAGACAGAAAGTAGATTAGTGGTTGTCTAGGCCTGGAGTGGGGATTGGGGAAAGGGAGAATGGAAGGATTGGAGGGTGATGGCTGAGTGATGCAGGGTTTCTTTTGGGGTTGATGAAAATGTTCTAAAATTGATTGTGGTCATAGTTGCACAATTCTGAATATCCCAGGGATGCTTGAAGAGGAGGAGGAGGAAGCTATAAAAAGATTCCGAGGCAATGGCTGGAAACATGGGTGTTAGCTGTAGTAATTCATCTGGTTATTCAACCACTGTAATTGGAGCCTTTATTGAGTGCCCTTTGCCCTTGGTGTGTTCAGAGACTTGGCCCTTGACATCAAACTTAGATTAGTGGCCATCACCTGGTCACAACCTTCTGAAAGAAGAGGCCTCTTTCTCCCAGATCAATGACACTTATTTCTAAATGATAAATTGTGCCTCCTTAGCAGTTTATGTAAAGACAGTGGAGTCCTTCCCAACTCACCCTACTATATCAGCCAGGCCTGAAGTACCTTTTTCAGACCTTGGTATCCACACCTGGCCACCAAGTCAGGAGCCTTCTGTCCATTTGGAGTCAGATGGCCTGAATAGGACATCCCAGAGCTAGGGGCTAGGGGGTGGGAGCAGAGAAGGAGGGTGTGTGTCAAATGTCTGGATTCAGCACATTGTACCCACACACCAGGCACAGGAACACACAAGGAAGGCACCCCCACTCTGTGGGCGAGACAAAGAAACAGTCCTCTTCCCACATGCCAACCCATCTGCTTCTTTGCCTTCACATGCCTTTTCTTTTTTTGTTTTGTTTTGTTTTGTTTTGTTTTCTGCAGCTTTGAATAAACAAAGAAGAGTTGGAGACAGGAGAAAAGGTAAGGATGGGAGAAGGTGAGAGGAAGGAGAGGAGTGAAGAGGAAGCTCCAGTAACCACTAAAACAATAAACTGTATCCTGGACTCCCTCGGCCTGGCCCCTTCTTTGCAGTGCATGTCTATCAGTTTACTTCTGAGGAGAGCCCTGAAGATGATGGCCAGGGCAGCCTCAATGGTACACTGCTTGGTAGTCACAGGCCTTGAAGGCCCACTGCCATCTGTGCCCTCACTGAGGCTGACACAGGCCCCACATGACAGCTGGCTGCAGGCTTTCCCTGCCGTGGTGCCTTTGATTCCTGAGGGTGTCATCGACTTGTGCAGCAGGCCCCTGACTATCCTGAGTCTGAGGCAGCAGGAACGGATGCCTCCCCAGGCCCACCTGACAGCAGGGTAGGAGGTGGGGGGGGGCACTGGGGAGCAGCTTTGCCCTGCGTGAAGACCTGTGAGGGGCAAGGGCACCTGTGAGGCTGTGGTTGGGGGGTGAGGGGACGGGATGGGACATGACGACCGCAGGAAGGAGGACTTGGGTTCTGCTTGCCATCCAGCATCTCGCAGACATGGGGAGGGCATGGGGTGAAGGAGGCCCATGCAGCCTGACTCTGAACCACTGATGGAGGGGGCCAAGTGGCTTGTCACTGTTCTTAACAAGGTAGGCTTGAAGGGGCAAAGGCCTGAGTGTCTGTGCCCTTTTACCCTTTACTTTGATAGCCCTTCATCTCTACCTGGCTGTGCTCACAGTGGTCCAATTCTAGCTCCTCACACACTCTCAGCTAGAGTTGAATGCCAGGCTTTGGCCTCAAGACCGCCCTTGAAAAAGGCAAAGAGTCGGGCCTTGTCCCTCCAGCTGGGCTAAGGACATTTTTCCATCTCCCCATTTCTAGCCCAGACCCAACTCCCTACGTGGATTGAGCTATGAACTCATGCTGGCCCAGTCACCCCTGTCTGCACTTTCCCAGGACCCGGTCACTTCCTCTTTCCCCACCACACAGGCTATGCTTTCAATGCTCATGGACAGTCCTGTCTGGCTTCCCCTCTTGTGGGACCTCAGGCCTGTGGGGTTATTAGGGGTGGTCTGGGGCTATAGCCCCTTGCAGGTGGGCATGGCCAGCTTTGGGTGCTGGCTTGGTCCCTCATCTGTTTGCCTCTGTGCTCCCAGACCATTGCCATCCCAGCTAACCCCTCAAGATGGTGAGCTACACCATCATAGCTGCAGAGGGAGCACAGAGCTGTGCAAATGTGCTGAGGGCCGTTTGCCTGTGTCTACCCCCACCCTGCCTGGAATGAGCCACCTGCATTCACACACAGGTGTTTCCTGTGCTCCTTCCTGTTGCCGTTTTTCTGCTCAGCTTGGCTTCCCTAAGCAGGTGGTTAAGGCCCCAGCCAAACCTCTTCATGCACAGCTCCAAAACACTGGGGGGGGGGCAGGGTTCCCTGGGGATCTGGGTCAAGCCCCCCACCCCCTCTATGGAGAACTGTTGGTGCCTCATTGGCTTTTCCTGCATCACAGGCACATACTGTCCCCAGTGCAATACCTCTGTGCACATGCTGTCAGGCTGCTGTGCCACTGTCACAGGCTCTGAGGCACCGGAGTGGGCTCAGGGAGTGGGGGAGGCCCAGCCTGTGCACTGTCTCCCTTGCACCAAGATAATGAAATCTGGGTATGGGTTGAGGGTCTTTTTCTCCAGTCTCCTGTGTGGGCTTCCTCAGGCCCTCCTCAGATCAGGCCTGCCATCCTGAAGTCTCACCCCCTCCTCAAGTTCCTCACAGAACACTTAGCTTTTGGGGATTAACAGACGTTCACACAAGAGTTAGCAGTTCTTGTGTAGCTATCTTGGTTGGCAAGGGTTTTTAGAGCCCTGTTTCTAGATTCACAATCTAGTGAGTGAAACAAGGATGAGAGAGCTATGGTTAGTGTTGGGCCGAGGTTGTTGGCTCTGGGGGAGCCGAACCCTCTCCCTGGGGCCCTGCTTCCTGAAGCAGCACCAGTCGGCTAGCTGTCGGCTGAGTCGGGTTTGTTATCACAGAGGGAGAGGCAGGCTCAGGGAGGGAAAAGACTCACAGTCGAGATCACAGGGCAGCCATCCGGGTCGCCTGCCTCCCAGGCCCCAGCTCTTCCTCCCTGCAAGGATCTTGTCTCCCTTGCTGTCCAGCCCTCAAGGAGCTCCTTGCTCTCAGCCCCTCAATAGGAAGCAGCCTGGGCAGAGGGGCAGGCCCAGATGCCTAGCGTCCCTTGGTAGTGTTCTGCTGCCCCCTGGTGGCCGGGAACTCCAGCCACACCTGCTTAACCAGCCAGCTTCCTCTATGCCCCAGGGCTGGAGCTGTTCCCAGGACAGGCACCCTTTGGGGAGCCTCCAGGCCAACTCCACAGTAGGGGACCAATGCCCAAAGCTCCCAGACACAGGGCCTGCCCAGCTGAGCCTCCTCAGCAACATCCCATGCACAGTGCTCTCTTCCACCGGATTTCCAGGGCAAATGCACATGCCATTGTCACAGGTGAGGACACACCAGTGTCAGGCAGGGCAGGAACACAGCAGAGGGTGTTGTTGCAGCACAGGCTAAGAGTGTAGGAAAGGCATTTTACTTTTTTATTTTCTGTAAAATTCTGTAAATAAAATACAAAACCAAAGGACATGGGTGACAGAGGCAGGGTGGCCAGGCCCCAGACAGATTTGTGGCAAGGGTGTGCTGAGCCGAGGCTGGGAGGCACTGACTCTACCAACCCCAGGGGCAAGAGAAGAATATATTAGATTTTCATTGATAGGAATCTGTGGGGGAGGGGTGTCCAGAGCCAGCCCCCACCCTCCTTCCCAGTGCCTGGTGAGCTCTGAAAGGGGGGGTAGTGGGGGGCAGGACTCGGTGGGGGGCTATTTAGAAAGCTGTGCTGGC
>PVKY010006112.1:0-16374 GCA_004027775.1 Bradypus variegatus
CTCCTAGACCTTTTCCCTCCACCGCACAGCCCCTGCCAAACGCCGCTGTCTGGGATGGGGCCACAGCCCAGCCCCCCACCCACCTCCAGACCTGCCAGCCACTGTGGCAGCCAAAGAAGTGCTTTTTCTTGTCTGTTTGGGTCTGCAGAGACCCAGATGCAAACACGAGATTGAACATAAAAGGGATTTCGCTATCGAGGGAGGGAGTGGGGGCAGCAGGGAGTGCCTTCAGACCACAGCGAAGGCCTGGCATCTGGGGAAGAAGGAGGGAAAGGAAAGAGGATCCAGCAGGAGAGGTCTCCACCTTGGGTTCCGAGAATGATTCCGGCCCACCGATGGGGAGTGCGGGAGCCGATACCGTCTATGGGAGGACTCGCCAGTTCCTGGGTGAGTGTGCTTCAGCACAACCGCTGGCTCAGTCGCTGGCAGAAGCAGCCTGAGGGGTGTGTGGCCTGGGTGCCAACAATGTGCAGGAGCCAAAGGGTCAGCCGTTGAGCCCAACAGTCCAGCAAGCTTGCCAGCTGGAGGCCAGACTGATGCATTCTCACGGCTGTCCACTTACTAAAGCACACGTGTCACCATGCCCCTGCTCTGCTTTGACACATCTTGAGCCCACCCACCCCTCCAGTCGCACTTCTGCAGGCCCCTGTGTGCTGAACCAAACAACTGCCATTGGACGTCACGATGCCCCGTGCCCCTTTGCCACTGCACGTGCCGTCCTGTAGCCCAGGGTGACTCTCTCCTGTGCCCAGCCATCAGACCAAGTCGCACCTGGTCTTCTTGAAGTGACCCTACTCACCTTTCACATCCCAACCCAGAGGGCACCTGCTCTATGGCAGCTTTCCTTGCTGACGATGGCAGAGCAACCTGGTTTATCCTTTGGCCGAGCAATCTCGGGTACAGCGTGTTTATCCACCTTCTCTCCAGAGTGTCAGCTCCTTAAGGATCCAAGATTATGCCTGCATTCATGATCTCCGGCTCTCCAGAGCCTGTCACATGGCGATGACAACAAAGCAAGAATGCCTGACATTTACCAAGCAGCTACTACGTCAGAGGCCCTGCGAGAAAGGCCCACATGCATTATATTCTTTTAATTTCTTACAGATGCTACATCATAGTGTCTGTTATTACCTGCTTTTCTCCAGATGAGCAAACTTGAAAATGAAAAGTGTAATCTAAAATAGTATCATATAATTAGGAACAAACATATCATATCTATCATATCAATAAATGTAAATGTGCTAAACTCACTTATTAAAAGAAAGACTCTCAGATGAAAACTCTGTGCTGTATGGAAGAGATAACGCAAGTCAAACCATCTCAGAAAGCCTGAGAGTTAGAAGATACTCTGGCTGGAAATGCAAACAAAAAGAAAGCAGGGGTTGATGATTCTGATCTTAGACATGGTTAGATACATGGCCAAAGGCATGACTGAAACCAAGAATGGCGGTTGATAGTGCTAAAAGGGGCATTTCACAAAAAAGCCCTAACAGTTACACACACACACACACACACACACATACATATATTTTTGCCAGATATAGCATCATTAACATTCAAAAAGGAAAATACCCTGAATAAAGGAGAAATAAATTTAAACATATCAGTAGTAGGAAATCATAAATCCCCTTTCTAGTCAACAATCGATTGAGTGAATAAAAAATAAATAAGGGCTTAAAAGACCTAAGTGATAATTTATAAGGTAGTTCTAACTTATACATGTCAAACTCTGAGCCCTGTAAACAGAGAATTCTCTTCTTTTCAGGTGCCCATGAAAGAGTCACAAAATTGTCCATGTATTAGAACACAAAGGGAAATTCACTAAATTCTAAAACTAGACCTCTGTCAAATAACATTATCTGATCATAATGTAATAGACCTGGAAATTAATTACAAAAACCAGAAAAATAAAACTTTACCAGTAAGAATTTTAACAGGAAGTAGAAGCTGAAATATCAAAATATCCATTAGGATGGCTAAAATTAAAAAGAGACAATAACGAGTATTGGCAAGGATGTATGGAAACCGGAAACCCCTGTGTTGCCGGCAGGAATGTAAAATGGGGCAACCACATTGGAAAACAGTTTGGACTTTCTCACAATGCTAAGCATAGAATTATACAACCCAGCAGTGCCAATACCCAAGAGTATTGGGAGCATATGTCTATGCAAACATTTGTGTATGAATATTCATAACAGCATTATTCATAATACTCAAAAGCAGAAACAGCCCATGTGTCTATCAACTGATGAATGGATCAATACAATGGAAAATTATCAATAAAAAGAAGTGATGTACTGTTGTTACATGCTACAAAAGGGACGAAGCTTGAAATTGTTGTGCTAGGTAAAAGTAGCCAGTCATGAAAGAACACAAATTTATTCCATTTATATGAAATGACTAGAATTGTCAAGTCTTTAGAGCCAGAAAACAGATTTGTGATTGCTGAAGTTTGGACATGACTGCTGATAAATATGGGGTTTCTCTTTGGAGTGAAGAAACTGTTCTGAAACTAGATTGTAATTATAATTGCACCACTCTGTGAATATATACTTTAAATAGGTGAATTTTATGGCATATGAATCCTATTTCAATAAAGCTGCCAAAAAAAAAAAAAAGGAAAATGAAAACAGGGAGGAATTTTTAAAAAATCAGAGTGAGTAAAACTTTATTGGCAAAAAAAAAAACACATGATAATGTCAGAAGAAAATAACCATATAAAATATTTACCACTCATATCATAGTTTAAGGGATAATTTCCTTCATAAACAAAGAGCTTCTATGATTCAATAAGAAAATGTACCAGTCAGGGTAAGGCAGGTTATGTGGTAGTAACAGAACAACCCCCATATCTCTAGGCTTAAACTACAGTGGTTAATTTTTAGCTCATATAACATGCCCATCTCAAGAGTGTGGACAGTCTGTACCATCTCAAATGCAACCATTTTGTCATGCTGGACAGGAAAGCAAGAGCTCTGAGGGCCTCCGACTGGCAAACACTCAACCTAGTAGTGACACACAAACCACCCTTTACAACACACTGTCCAGAATGAACCACAGGGCCTGGAAGGGGGCCAGCCAGCAGCCCCCCAAGGGACCACAGGAAAAGACCAAGAGCCCAGAAGAAAGGTGGGCAAAGGATACGAACAGACGCATCCCAGAAAGGAAATGGAATCTACTCCCACACCTGTGAAAGTTGCTAAACCTCCACCAAAAAGAGAGAGTTGCAGAAGAAAACCACATTTCTTCACCTACTGAAAATTCAAAAGGGGGATGACACCCAGTGCTGGGAGAGTGTGGAGGTACAGACACTCTCGTTCATCGCTGTACAAGTTGGTGACCTATGGAGGTCATCTTAGCAAGGACCTGTCAGCCTGACCCAGCAATTCCACCTCTGGGAGCTTATTCCACGTGCAACATGGCATGCATGCAAGATTCTTCTTCACAGCCTAATTGGCAATGGCAGAAGGTTGGAAGCAGCCCGAAAAAGTTTAGTAAAGTTTTACATCCTCATAATGGGAAAGGACCAATCTGTGAAATGAAGGAGGCAGGGCAGCAATCTGTGTACTGACATGGAAATCTCCCCAAGACACTTTTATTCAGGAAAAACAACATTAACCTATAGAACAGAAGGCCCAACAGGCTACCATTGGCACAGGGGGAAATACATGGGCGCAGGAAGTTGGTTTTGCGTGTGTGCAATGTCTTGGGAAGGTGCCAAGAAACTGGTTTCAGAGGTGGTATCCTAGGAAAGGAATTGGGTAAGGAGTAGGATGGGGACATGGGCAAGAGTCATAGGTAAATACAAAGCAATAATAACAAAATATGTGTAAAGTAGTAGGAATAATAGTTCTCAGCCACCTGGGATGGATAGATAGATGGATGATAGATGGATGGATTGGATGGACAGATAGATGGATGGATGAGTGGATGAATGCATGGATGCATGGGTAGATGGATGGATAGATGAATGCTTGCATGCATGGGTGGATGGATGAATGGATGGATGGATGGATGGATGGATGGATGGATGGATGGATAGGTGGATAGATAGATAGATAGATAGATAGATAGATAGATAGATAGATAGATAGATAGATAGATAGATAGATAGATGATGGATGGATAGATAGATAGATAGATAGATAGATAGATAGACAGATAGATACACAGACAGACAGACAGACAGGTGGATAGGTAAATAGATGAAATAGATGACTGATGATGATGAAGATTAAATAGATTATAAATAGATGATAGAGACATATAGAGACAATAGATAGGTTACATAGACGGATGATAGAGAGATGGAGAGAGAAAGATTTGCTTGCTTGTTTTACAGAACTGGCTTGTGCGGCTGTGGTGCTGGCCAGCCCAAAATCCGCAGGGGAGGGGGCAGGCTGGGAGCTCAGGCAGGAGTGGACGCTGCAGTCCCGAGGAAGGATTTCTTCTTTTCCCACAACTCGGTTGAGGTCTCCGACTGTTTGGACGAGGCCCCCCGCCTTATGGAGGGTCTCATCTTCACTGATGGTGGACGCTAACTACATCTGCAAAGCACCCCTCAGAAATGCTTGGGCTGACGTTTGAGCAGGCAACTGGGGACGCTCCGACTTCCCACTGTGTGGATGCGTCACAATCCTTCCACTGGTCCATGCAGCCTCCCCGCTCGGTTTTCCCAAGTTTTTGCCGTCACAGAGCTGCCCGAGCAGCCCCTTCGGTGGGTCCCGGTGGCAGGTCCAGGAGGGTTTCACGGGGGGCCAGTGCTGGGAGTGTTCATGACCACGCGGTGCCAACTGCTCTCCCAAGTGTCATCTCATTTACACACTCCCACCATGAAGACGCTTTCTAGAAGCTTCTCCAAAGTCGACTGGGGCAGAATTTTAAATTCACAGCCATCGAGTCAGTGCAACATGGAACTTGCGTGAGGTTTTAATCAGCCTGCCTCCCGTCACTGAGCAGGCTCAGAGCTTTTCACCCACTCATCAGCCCCCCAGTTTCCCCTTCTGTGGGGGCCTGATTTCTTTTTTAATTCAGTTTTATTGAGATGTATTCACACACCATACAGTCATCCATGGTGTACAATCTACTGCTCACAGCACCATCATATAGTTGTGCATTCATCACCCCAATCTATTCTTGAACATTTTCCTTATACCAGAAAGAATCAGAATCAGAATAAAATAAATAAATAAATAAAAAAGAACACCCAAATCATCCCCCATCCCACACTATTTTTCATTTAGTTTTTGTCCCCATTTTTCTATTCCTCCATCCATACACTGGATAAGGGTGTGTGATCCACAAGGTTTTCACAATCACACTGTCACCCCTTGTAATCTACATTGTTATACAGTTGTCTTCAAGAGTCAAGGCTACTGAGTTGGAGTTTGGTAGTTTCAGGTATTTACTTTTAGCTATTCCAATACAATAAAACCCAAAAAGTGTTGTCTATATAGTGTATAAGAATGTCCACCAGAGTGACCTCTCGGCTCCAACTGAAATCTCTCAGCCACTGGAGCTTTATTTTGTTTCATTTTGCATCCCTCTTTTAGTCAAGAAGATGTTCTCAATCCCACGATGCAGGGTCCAGATTCATCCCTGGGAGTCATATCCTGCGTTGCTAGGGAGATTTACACCACTGGGAGTCAGGTCCCACGTAGGGGGGAGGGCAGTGAGATCACCCGCCAAGGTGGTTTAGTTAGAGAGAGAGAGGACCACATCTGAGCAAAAAAAGAGGCACTCAGGGGGAGACTCTTACACACAATTATAAGCAGGTCTAGCCTCTCCTTGCAGCAACAAGCTTCATAGGGGCCAGCCCCAAGACAGAGGGCTCAGCATCTGACCTTCTTTTGTCCCTTTTTCTACGAAATTACTTTCTCATCCATACCTTTTGAATTCTGAGCATGGGTGTGCACTACCCATTCAAAAAGGAATTTAAAGCATTCAAGGCGTCAAGGGGCTATGGATGGCTTTCTAGCTCCACGGGCCCTTGGATGGGGTCTAGTCATAAGGTCCAGAATGTATTTGGCTCTGAGGTGTCTGATGATGATGGCCCTGTTTGGGGGGTGGGGCAAGATCCCTGGAACTCTTCAAAAAGACTAAAGGCAATAAAACAAGAATCACGATGTCACTTGTGGGATTGAGAACATCTTCTTGGCCCAAAGGCAGATGCGGAATGAAATAAAATAAAGTTTCAGTGGCTCAGATATTCCAAATGGAGTTGAGAGGTCACTCTGGTGGACATTCTTAGGCACTATATAGATAACACTTTTTAGGTTTTAATATATTGGAATAGCTAGAAGGAAATACCCAAAACTACCAAACTCCAACCCAGTAGACTTGACTCTTGAAGACAATCATATAACAATGTAGATTACAAGGGGTAACAGTGTGATTGTGAAAACCTTGTGGATCACACTCCCTTATCCAGTGTATGGATGGAGGAGTAGAAAAATGGGGACAAAAATTAAATGAAATATAAGGTGGGATGGGGGGCTGATTTGGGCATTCTTTTTTACTTTTACTTTTTATTCTTATTTTTACTTTTTCTGGTATAAGGAAAATGTTCAAAAAAATAGATTGGGGTGATAAATGCACAACTATATGATGTATGCCGGTTTGAATGTATTATGTCCCCCAGAAAAAGTCATATTCTTTGATGTAATCTTGTGTGGGCAGACATATCAGTGTTGATTAGATTGTAATTCTATGAGTGTTTCCATGGAGATGTGCCCCACCCAACTGTGGGTGATGACTCTGATTGGATAGTTTCCATGGAGGTATTACCCCACCCATTCAGGGTGGGTCTAAATTAAATCCCGGGGAACCATATAAATGAGCTGACAAACAGAAGGAACTCAGTGCAGCTGAGAGTGACATTTTGAAGAGGAGCTACAGCCAAGAGAGACACTTTGAAGAATGCACAGAAGCTGAGAGACTAGCTGCAGATGAGAGATAGTTTGAAGACGGCCGTTGAAAGCAGACTTTTGCACCAGAGAAGCTAAGACTGTACAGACTCCCCAAGAGCAACTGAGAGTGAAATTTTTGAGGAGCTGCAGCCCAGAGAGTAACGTCCTAGGAGAAAGCCATTTTGAAACCAGAACTTTGGAGCAGATGCCAGCCACGTACCTTCCCAGCTAACAGAAGTTTTCCGGACACCATTGGCCATCCTCCAGTGAAGGTACCCGATTGCTGATATGTTACCTTGGACACTTTATGGCCTTAAAACTGTAACTGTGTCACCAAATAAACCCCCTTTTATAAAAGCCAGTTCATCTCTGGTGTTTTGCAAAAAAGCGGCATCAGCAAACTAGAACATGATGGTACCGCAGTTGATCGTACACCACGGATGATTATATGATATGTGACTAGATCTCAACAAAACTGAATTTTTAAAAAGCAGGGGGAGAAAGGTCATTATAGATAGTATAATATAAAACTTTCCATTTTCTTTTGTGGTCTTTCTCTTGACTTGTGGTGCTTTTTATTTGCTATTTAATTCATTCTATGTAAACAAATATTAAAAATATTTTAAAAAAAAAGAATCATGACATCACAATCACAACTGTCACCATCATTAAAAGTACATTTATCCATTGTTCCTTCAACAAATACTGAGCACCGACTGCATACCAGGCACTGCTTTACACCCACTCTTAGAGTTTTTGAACCGTTTGGCTTCTTTTTCTCACCTGCTCCTCACCACTGCACCCCATGCCCCTCCTCAGCTCCCCCAGGGAGGCAGGCTGGGCAGAGGCTGTTCCCCATGTTTGCCAGCCAGGGGACAGCAGCTCAGAGATGTAAAGTGATGCACCCAGGGCCCACCACAGGGGGAGGCAGAGCATCCGAGCCACGTCTGTGGACGGCCACAGGAGATGTGGTGATGGAGAGAAGGTTCCGATTGCCCAGCCCAGCAGCCTCCAGACCTCAGGGCTAAGTTGAAAGTTGAAAGTTCACGTTCCTAAAAAGTCAGCCCGTCCCGCCTCAGGACGGACTTCTGGAAGTTCTGAGCAGAGTCATCACCCCGGCCTCCTTCTCAAATGCCATAAAACTTAAAGTAAACAGCTTTGCAACTCCAACCACCCGTGTCTGGGTTACCACCAGAGGTTGCTAGGATATTATCTCCTCCAGGAAGTTCATCCGCCAAGTTTGAAGCCCAATGGAGTGGGTCGCAGCAGAGCCAGCGGTCAGGCCTGCAAACAACCTGGGTCCTTCCAGTCAGAGTCTCCAGGCCCTTCTGCGTGCCCTCCCCAGTCCTCGGACAAGACCCTGCCTCGGCATCCTGAGAAGTGGGGCCCCCAGCACCCCTCCCCCTGCCCCCCCAGTCAGGAGGCTGGCAGACTCCCAGGCTTGTTAGCACAGCCAGCCCAGCCTGCATTTCCGGTTGCAGTGCCGGAATGTTCTCTGTCATGGACTTTCTGTGTCGCTGGGGCAGTGACCCTGGGATTTGCTGTTTCTCACGTGGAAAGCCTGTGTGGATTTCCTGGCTGCCATCAGCCTTGTCCCCAGAGCCGAAGGGAGAAGGGCAGACAGACTTGGGCTACAGATTCGGGGTGCCCATTCCTGAGACCCCAAGGGTGGCCCTCTCTCCCCACGTGGGCTCTCAGTTCTGACCGTACTTCTGTCACCCTTAGAAAGAGACCAGGCTGGGGTGCACCACGGGCCTTTAGCCTAGGTTCCTCCACACAGGCACATCCAGCTCCTTGTGTTTCAGAGCTCACCCAGCTGGGGGGGCTGCCCCCACCCACCCCCACCCACCCCCATGGAGCAGGGATCCTCCTGCTGAGTCTGTCCTCCAAAGTCAAGCCTGGAACCCACAGCGATGGATATTAGAGAGAGTGATGGGTGGGTGCTCTCAGCCCCCTGGGGGCTCAAACAAGCATGGGGTCCTCGTTTCCAACTGACTAAGAGGGAAGTCCAAGTCACCCACTGGTGGGCCTGGGGCCGGGGTCCCCCAGAGCAGGGGTTCTCAACCTTGGCACTGCTGACATTGGGGCTACTTAGTTCTTTTGAGGGGTGGGGGCCGTTGAGCAGCACCCTGGTGTCCACCCACTGCTGTAGCCGCCAACATTGACTCCAGACATCGCTGGGTGCTCCCCTGGGGGTGAAGTCGCCTTGCCCCTCCAAACCCCTTCCCCGCTAGGGTGGCCCAGGGGTCCCCTGGTAGGCTTCACCCCCCTCAGCCTGCAGGAAAGTGGGAGCAAGAGAGAGGACACAGTGCCCCCCATCCCCAAGGTCAAACTCTGCCTCCCACTGCCCAGATAGGGCCGAGGTCCCCCCACACCCTCCACAGGAAAGGGGAGGACAGGGGGGTCGGGTGCTCGGTGGCAGGAGAAATGGGCGCCCAGCTCCGACACACCCGCTGTGGCTTCAGCAGCCTCCAAAGGCTGACCCGGCCCCAGTCGTTGTGAAAACCCAAGGCCTTGGCTGCCAGGGGTGCGCAGGAGTCGGGCGGAGGAGGGCTGACCCGGCAATGGACACACACAGTGACCCAGCACCCCGAGATCGCCAAGCCACCCCCGGCCTGTCCACGGCGGGGAAGCAGTGTTTTCTTCACAGATGATCAGATCCACACAGCTGGCAGCATTTCAGAAATCAGCCGACGTCGGGATAGCTCGGCGTCCAGGACTGAAGGAAAGGCTCAGGGCTGCGTTCATGTTGGAGACGAGAGCAAGGTGGGAGGCCCTGCTGGGGTTTGGTTTGCCTGGGGGATGGGGGTGCTGCTCTACGGGACGGGGTGCACGTGATGGTTCACACTGGACAAGGCCAGGTGCTGATTGCTTCCGGGAGCCCCACTTTCCTTGGTGCTCATTGCCCATTCCTCTCCATCTGCACCACTGCCACCCCGATACCATCTCTTCTCCTGGGACCACTGCTGTGGCTCCCTAAGTGCCCCCCATCTGCTCCCGCCCCTCCAATCTGTGCTCCACCCTGAAACCCAGCTATGTCCTGTGTCAGAGCATGTCCTTCCTGCCTCCTGCAAACCCTGCGGCTCTCAACTCAAGTGTCACCCCCTCTGGAAGAACCCCCTGACCTCCTGGAAGGGGCCAGTTCCCGTGTGGCACCTCTGCATGGCTCCGGGGGACTTGGTGGCATCTTCCATCGGTTTGTGTGATAATTTGGTCCACGTCCATCTCTCCCCTAGACGAGATCTCCATGGAGGCAGAGTGGGCTCTGCTGGGCCCACTTGGTTACCCTGGACTCAGGACCTCCTGCTGGACAGACTGACAAGGTTCTCCCAACTGCAGCCTGCAGCTGTCTGTCCAGGGCACTGTCCAGCTCCCGCCATGGACCCTTCCGGCAGCTTCTACTATAGATGGTAAGTGAGACCTGCACCCAAACTGGAGAGGCCATCGAAGCCCGGCATTGGCTGGGAGGATCCCCAGGGGTCTTAGGAAGGTGTGAGGTTGGGCCCCCCACAGCAGTGGGTGAGATGGAGGCCAGAGGAGGGGTCCCTGATGGCCACGGAGGCCACTGCCATTCATTCCAGCCACTGCTGAGGCCCGGTGGGCATCCGGGAAGCATCGTCTCCATGGAGAGCCTGAAAAAGGAAAACTGCACTGGAATCCCTCTGGAGAGCGAGGTCCTGAAGGAGTCCTGGGGGAAATGGGCAGTGGGAACAGCCACAGGGATTTGCTTTCCCGCCGCACGGAAGGGCTGTGGAGGACAGAAAAGCTCTCTCTGCTCCCAGGAGCCCCTTCCTGCCTCCCACCGGGAACGGGAGCTGGGGGTGGGGGTCTGCAGCCCAGGGGTCCCTGTGGGCCTCCGCAGCTGGCTGGCTGTTTCCCACGCTCCCCCTCGGCTGCGGTGGAAACGCCAGGCCCCAGGGGGGAGGTTATTACAGGACTGACCGGGGCAGAACCCGGAAGTCAGCGCCGGCAGCCTCTAGAGGACCCGGCCCTGTGAGAACCGCAGCGGAGGGCTCGGGCCAGAGGCCTAAAGAGGGGGCCTCCAAGACCACCCCGCACCCCTCCAGGGGCCCAGGAGGGATGCACTCGGAAGCTGCTTTCGGGGAGGCCCTATCCTAGCTGGCCCCTCCTGCTCCTCTCCAGGGCTGGGTTCCAGGATCCCAGAAAGCTGTTTCTGCTTTTACACCTTGGGCCTTGCCATTAAGAGGCTTGAGAAACTGTCTCCTGCTCAGGGTCCCATTGTTTGAAGGTGAGAACCCAGGGGAGAGGCTTTCTGGATCCTTCCAGCAGCAGTGACAGGGTGAGTGGCTCCACAGAATTGCTGTGTTCTTTTTGCATGAATGGCTGGAAGATTAAAATCCTTCCTGGTCGAAAGGAATCTAACCTGCCCTAGAACACAAGAATTCTTGGTAACCATCACGTCCACGCTCCCGAGTATCCTGACAAACAAGCCGTTGCCTGGAAACCTTTACTCCCCACCAGCACCTCGAATGAAAGGACCGTCCCTCCTCTCCATTCGTCCTGGGGCTGCTTCTTCTCTGGGGCCTACAGCAGGTGGCTGGGGTGGGGGGTCAGAGGGAGATGGGGGTGCCCGATGCTTCCTCTCTGGTGGTTGGAAAGGGCTGGCAAGAGAGTCAGGACCCCAGACCCCAGCTGGGCTGGCCAGGATTCAGGGAAAGATTCCTAGTCCAGGTGGGAAGGGGGGCTGGAATGCTAAGGGAAACTGAGGCAGAAGTCCAGTGTGCTGGTTTGAATCTATCATGCCCCCACCAAAGCCATGTTCTTCAATGCAAACTTGTGGGGGCCGACTTACTAGCTTTTGATTAGGGTGGGACATTTGATTAGGTTGTTTCCATAGAGATGTGACCCACCCAACTGTAGGTGAGAACTTTTGATTATATCATTTCCATGGAAGTGCAACCCTGCCCATTCCAGGTGGGTCTTAATTAGATCACAGGAGTCCTTTAAGAGAGTGCACAGAGAGGAGCTTAGAGAAGCTGAGAGAGACATTTTGGAGAGAAGCTAAGATACATAATTCAGAGTTTGCCCCTAGGAGAAGCCAAGAGCTGACACAGATGCTGACGCTTAGAGATACTTGGAGATACAGACAGAAGGATGTCTGGAGATGCTAAGCCAAGAAATGAAGCCCAGAATATGCCCTGGAGAAGCTAAGAGAGGACCCCCAGATGCTTAGAGAGAAATGCCCTGGGAGACCAAGCAAGGATGCACAGGAGCTGAGAGAGGGAAGCTAAGAGAGACAGAAGCCCAGAGACATTTTGGAGAAAGCTATTTTGAAACAAGAACCTGGGAGCAAAGGACCAGCAGACACCAGCCACGCACCCTCCCAGCTGACAGAGGTGTTCCGGATGCCATCAGCCTTTCTTCAGTGAAGGTATCCTCCTGTTCATACTTTAGTTTGGACATTTTCATGGTCTTAGAAGTGCAAACTTGTAACTTAATAAATCCCCTTTATAAACGCCAACCAATTTCCGGTATTTTGCATAACAGCAGCTCTAGCAAACCGGAACACCCATCGATAAGGGCGAGCACACACAGGAGGAGTTCATGAAAGGCTACCATTCTCTTGGGCTTGGGAGCCAAGGTTCTCACTGGAATAACCCGCGGCAGCACCAGCCGTTCTGCTGCCAGGTGGCTCAGGGGCTTCGGGTCTGACTTGCAGTCAGAGGAGGTGCTGGGGCTGGGGGCAGGCGAGCATCCCCCAGGCCGCGGGGAGAGACTCCCCGGGACCCCCTGCCTACTCTGTGAGGTCTTCTACTCCTTGGCCAGCTGGCGGGACTCCCTGGAGCAAAATGGCAGCCCCCAGTGGAGAAGTCACCTTCTGTGCCCACCAGCACCTTCTCCAGTACCACTGCCTCCCTCTTCCTTTTGGGCCACCGTCACTCACCTGGGATCACTGCCCTCACCTGCTCCCGGGTTTGTATCACTTGTTGGAAACCATGAGCCGAATTAAACCTCGACTGAACGAGACTTAGATGGTTAGGGTCCTTGGTGATGCTGGGCTGCTTTGCTCTGGAATTTAATTTAACAGCATGAAGCAAATCACAAGAAGGGAAGTCATGAGAAAAAATCCCAAATCAGTATCCACAGGAGTTATGGGGTTGGGGCTCAGTCACTCAATCTGCTATTTCTTCTCTGAGTCTGTTCCTGGACAGAGATCAATGATACCTGGAATATTCACTCTTAAGCCTTGAGGGGCCTCAACCAGGAAAGACTCATGTCACCATGGACACCAAGGCAGGGACAGAAGAGACTGCAAGTGCTCAGTAACTATTTGCTAGCTAGATGGATGGATATGTGGGTGGATGGACAGATGGACACATGGCCAAATGGATGGATGGATGGATAAGTGGGTAGGTGGATGAAGGAAGGAAGGAAGAAAGGAGGGAGGGAAGAAAGGAAGGGACAATGGAAGGAGGGCTGGATGGACGATGGATGGCGTCTTGGTTTGCCAGAGCTGCTGTAACAGATTCCACAACTGGTTGACTTAAACAACAGAAATGTTTTGACTCACAGTTTTGGAGGCTGGTCCATGGTTCTTCTAAGCCTGTAGCCCTCGGGTGCTGGCTTCCTGGCAATCAGGCTCTGTCTCTGTCACATGGCTGTGTGTGTCCTTCTGTCTCCCCTGGTCCATCGTCTGCCTCTGGGTGGCTTCCTCTGCGTATAAGATCTTCAGTCATCTCAGATTAATCCTGATTCGATTTGGTCTCATCTAAATGAGATTTTGAAGATCCTATTTACAAATGGGCTCGCGCCTACAGTTCCCCATGGGGGACAGGATGCAATCTGATGGGCCTGTGGGTGGACAGGGAGGTGAATGGGTGGGTGGGGGAGTGAAGGGGTTCTGTGGCTCAGAGAGGCTCCATGAGGGGACCCCCATACTGTAGAAAGATGTTCCACAATAATGGCACACCAAAGACTGATAGAAGTTGCCTGTAGGTGGTAAGGTGGCCTGTGTTTTCGCTCTCCTCCTTGTACTCTTCTGTATGTAACAAAAGGGCAAAAGCTGTATTCACCAGAACCCCTCCGGGAGCACCAGGTAATTGAAGGATAACTTTGGTGAGCCTCCTTGGTGTGGGTGGGAGGGATGAGGCCCCTGGAGCAAGCCTCAGCCACAGTGGTTGCCCCTGTTCTCAGGAGTAAGGGCCTTTGTAAGCTCATCTTGCTGAGAGGGATTTGGGCGGCCTCTGGGGAGCTGAGAACCACGGGGAAGAGGCACAGGAGGGAGACAGCAGAAAAGGAGTTGCTGCTGGAGGCCACGAAGAGGGAAGAGGGAAGAAAAGACACATCTAAGGGGACGTTCAGAATGGCTTGCCAAGGCTGTGGGATGTACAGCCTCCCCCTCCCTGATGGACTTGCCAACACAGCTGAAGAACAGAGCCACTAAAAGCAGAGATTGCTGGATTTCTTGAGGGAAAGAGGCGCCCGTGACGATGTGCATTTTGTTCACTGCTCCCAGACCCCACAGGATGCATTGTACACGGCTTTCTGTCCGATGGAAGTGCCAGTCCTCGAGGAAGGGCACTGGCCTTAGCGTCCTGGGGCTGCTGAACCCCTAAGTGGGAGGCCTAAGCCCACAGGAGCTCGTTGTCCCCAGTCCTGGAGGCTGAAGCCTAAAATCCAGGTGTTGGCAGGGGCTGCTCCCCCTGAAACCAGAGGGGAGGCCCCATCCATGCCTCTCTCCTGGCTTCTGGAGGTGGCTCGCCCCAGGGTTCCCTGTCTCAGTCATCACCTGATGCTCTCCCTTTTGTCCGTCTGTCTGTCTCCAAATCTCTTTTCATAGGGACACCAGTCACACTGGATGAGGGAACCCCCGTGGTGGTTTAAAGCTGTCTGCACCCCAGAACAGATCATTCCCGTGGGTGTGGACCCATTGTAAGTGGGATCTTTTGTTGAGCAGGTTCTTAAGTTTACATGTGACCCACCTCTTTCATGGTGAATCTTAATCCTCTTACTGGAGTCCTTTACAGGAAGATAAAAGACAAAGAAAAGATGCAGAATAAAGCCTCAGAAGAGCAGAGAAAAAAGCCAGAGAAGCTGAGAGAGTCCACACAGAAACAGAGAGGAAGCCACTGAAGCCAGAAGCTGGAAGCAATGAAACCCGGGAGAGACCAGCAGACACCGCCTGGGCCTGGCCGTGTGACAGAGAAGCTGTGGGTCATCGGTAGCCGGGCTTCCGGGAGAAGGTATCGTCTGTTGATGCCTTGATTTGGACATTTTCACAGGCTAAGAACTGTAAGCTTGTAAGTTAATAAATCCCCACTGTAAAACCAGCCCCTTTCTGTATATTGCATTTCATCAGCTTTGGCAAACCCAAACACCCACCCTACTGCATAGGACCTCACTTTAACCCACCCAATTTCATTTGCAAGACTCTATTTCCAAACAGGGTCCCATTCTGAGGTACTAGGGAGTAGAACTTCAATGTATGTTTTTGGGGATCACAGTTCACCCCAAAACAGGCACCTCCACCTGGCCTAGAAGCCACCCCTTTGAGGGCTCCAGACAGGGCCCAGTGGTCTGCAGGAGATATTTGTATGTCCAGGTTCCATAGTTTCCAAATGCTCTACCATTATGAAAAAATGAGATGAAACCCAAAGTGGCGTGTGGTGCCCTTCAGGCTCATGGAACATTCTGGAAAGCCCCGTTCCTGACTCTCCAAGCATTACAGTGCATGGAAATGCCCCAGGCCGCAGCTCAGGCTTCTGAGTGACGAGGAGCCCAGCTCATGCGCTGTCCCTGGCCCAGGGAGGCAGCCCTGCCACCCCCGCCCCACGGTCCTTCCCCGAGCTGCCCGGGCTCAGCCTCGAGGCTGGAGGTGGCTCTGCCCAGGCCACGCATCCCCAGCCTGCCCGTCTGTCAGAACCCCTCGGAGATTTTCTTGAAACCCCGGTGGGTCTGGTTCTGCAGGTCTGCCCTGACAGCGCCCCAGTGCCCGACTCTTGGAAAGCTCTCCAGGGGTTTCCGGTCAGAGCCGGGGCTCACAGCTCCAGGCCAAGGCTGCAGGTTCTCCGAGCGGCCCGGCCAGCCATGTCCCTTGCAGTGGATGTGGGCACGGTGACTGGGGATTCGGGGGTCATGGCCCAGTGGGGATTTCTGGGTCTATGAGTAACCTCAGAAATCCCCCCACCCACCCCCACCAACCGCCCTGTGGACAGTCAAGGTGGGGTCACCTCCCTGGGTTTGGCCAAATCCAAGCCTGGGAACAAATGGAAAGGAGGGGCTGTGTCCCCCGCTCTGGCCCTCACCTGTCTGCAAACCCTGGATTTTCCCTGGAGCCCGAGACCCACCACTCATCCAGCATTAGGGAGGTGGGCCCAGGGCTGGCTCTGCCCAGGCAAGGGGTCTGAGTCAGCCAGGAGCTGCAGAGAACGGAGACCTCAAGGACAAGGAGGTGGGTCCCGGCCCTGGAAGGACGCACAGAAATTCCAGGAGTGTCAGAGGGAGA
>PVKY010006113.1:0-16434 GCA_004027775.1 Bradypus variegatus
AGCCCCGGGCTGCTGGGCCGTGCAGGGGCGCTGCCAGCCTGATGCAAAAATGGCTGAATGGGGCATCTCAAACCCCCCCTCCCCCTTTTCGCACAGCTCCACCTTCCCATCTCCGGGACAACTAGCTGTGGGTGAACCCAAGGCCACTGTCCACGGCTGATATTGTGGCATGTGCACAGTGCTGTGGGATTCACTCCCCGTTACACTGGGTTTCCTGGTGTGGCTCTGGGCTGTGGGGGTGGCCCTGGGCAGGAGTGTCACCAGCATGCCAGGAAGCTGGCTGCAAGGGATGCAGTTTCTTTCTCTTTTTGTCTCTCTCCTCTGTCCCACTGGCCCTGGGACAATCAGCAGCAGGTGTGGGGAGGGCTGTCCTCCATGCCAGACATTGAGGTGTTGGCTACAGCCCGCTCCTGCAGTGCTTCACTGCGTGGTTCTCACTGCCGTATCTGCAGCTGCTCCCGGGTTTGTTTGTTTTTAAATGAACCAATCCATCTCCAAATGACAACCCGCAGTTTCCCCCATACCGCAGCATGGCCATGGGACTTTCAGCTGGCTTACTCACTCGTTTCAGAATGCAGACTCCCAGTTTCACTAAGTGCACAGTCCCTGTGGTTTTAGCAGACCTTGTCCAGCTGGTGCATCACTGGAATTGGTGTTCTGGGTCACTTTCTGGTTTTTATCTAGTATTTTTCATGGAGGTGTTTTTTGGCTCTGTCTCACCTAGCTGCCATCTTAGATTCTCTCACAAGCTGGATCTTTCAGGTGCAGTCTTGCCACCCCTTGCAACCTGTGATGAGACACTAAGCGAAGGTGTCATTTACTGTTGGAAGATGGGAGAAACAAAACACTTATCTGATGGACCATTAGCATCATAATAAATCCTTATTCTCTTCAATCTGTTTATATGGTTTTCTATTAAGTAAGCCAAGTACTGTACAGATCTCTGTTAAAGTGGTGGCTCCAGCTTCAGTTGGTGGGAGGGACACTAGACCCTTTGAAAGGCTCAGTAGTGGGTGTCCTTTGCAGGTCAGTGATGATGGTGAGGGATGTCCTATTTGCAATGGGCTCCCTGAATTCCATGGGGTGATGGGGTCCATGAGCAGTAGGAGCCAAGAGAAAGAACTCAATACGGTTACTGTAATGGGATGGAGGGATGAAGTAGTAAAAGTATAGTATGACCTTAGAGATCTTTAGCAGAAGTAACTGGTCATGGTGTATCTAGGAATGAAATTTTGAGTGGACCATTAAATTTTAATCTGTAAGATTAAAATTTTTTCTTAGTGAAAAAAAAAAACCCCTAAGACAAGTGACAGAGACTTGACCTGTTAGGCTGGGAAGTATACCACAACAGAGGTATGTCCCCCATCCAGTTCCTAGAACTGAGCCAGTTCACAGACCCAAGACCCCTCAATTGAAGGAGACGGTGTCAGTCCCCTTGAGGAGGGACCCTGCTATGCTGTCAAAGGTTTATATGATCCATGTTTCTTCTGTCCTTCTCTAAATGTACTGTGCACTGGGGAAAGGGAAAAATCAAGACTTTTTGAATTACTGAGCACTGACTCTGAACTAATTCCCAGGGACCCAAAATTTCACTGTTAAACCAGTTGGAGTACAGCAAATGGAGGTCAGGTGATAAATGGAGTTTTAACTAAATTCCACCTCACAGTGGGCCCAGTGGGTTCCCAAACCCACTTTGTGGTTCTCCTCCTCTATGTAATAAATGTGTATGGGGAACAGACAAACTCAGAAACTGAAAGGATTGCCATGTTAGTTCCATGACTATTCCAATGAGGACTATTTTGATAGGAAGGACCAAATGGATACTCCTAGAACTGCTTTGCCATATCAGAAACAGTGAATCAAAGGCAAAAACACATTGTTGGAGGGGTAGGAGAGATTACCTAACTTTTACCATCTATGCCGGTTTGGATGTATTATGTCCCCCAAAATGCCATTGTCTTTGATGCAGTCTTTTGTGGGCAGGAAATGTATTGGTGTTGATTGGGTTGGAGTCTTTTGATTGGATGCTTCCATCAAAATGTGGTCACTCAACTGTAGGTGAGATCTTTCATTGGATAATGTCCATGGAGGTGTGGCCCTGCCTATTCAGCATGGGCCTTGATTAGTTTACTGGAGCAGGATATAAGCCCAGACAGAAGGAGTGAGCTTGCTACAGCCAAGAGGGACATTTTGAAGAATGCACGGGAGCTGAGACAGGAGCTGTAGATGAGAGACAGTTTGAAGATGGCCGTTGAATGTAGACTTTTGCTCCAGAGAAGCTAAGAGAGCAAAAGAGCAACTAAGAGTGACATTTTTGAGGAACTGCAGCCTAGAGAGTAGTGTCCTGGGGGAAAGCCATTTTGAAACCAGAACTCTGGAGCAGAAGCCAGCCACGTGCCTTCCCAGCTAACAGAGGCTTTCCAGACACCATTGGCCATCCTCCAGTGAAGGTCCCCAATTATTGATGACTTACCTTGGACACTATGGCCTTAAGACTGTAACTTTGTGGCCAAATAAACCCCCTTTATAAAAGCTGATCTATTTCTGGTGTTTGGCATTCTGGCAGTATTAGCAAACTGGAACACCATCCCACGCCTGAAAGAGTCACTCACAGCCCCATTCATCTTGCCTATTTAGCCTGTGCTGGAGGAGAGAGGTGGATCCTAGAGAATTACAGGAGATTTTCAATTGTGCCTTCAAATGTTGCTGCTGTTCCAAATGTGGTCTGTTTACTGTGGGAAAATCAATATAGCCCCTGACACTTGGTATGCAGCTATTGATATATTAAATGCCCTTTCCTCTAAACTTGCTGGAAAAGACCACCAGAAACAGCTTGACTTTACTTGGGAGAGACATCAGTACACCTTCACAGTTTTAACTGCAGAGCTAAGTCCATTCTCAAGTTCTCTGTCGTAGTAGACATCAAAGGGACATTTGATATTTGATCCTCTACAATGTTGAGAGTACGTTGATTGACTGGGTGATCAGAAAGTAGCAAAACCCCTAGATGCTTTGGAAGACACAAACATGCCAGTGGGTGGGAAACAAATCCCACAAAATTTTACTGGTAAAGTTTCTAGAGGTTCAATGGTTTGGGGCAATGTGGCAAGTCGTATTTTCCTAAAGACTGTAACAATCTTTCTCATCCCATATGTTCTTCTTATTGTGGGACTTCACCACTTCCCCCACCAAGAGGTGGGGTCTCTCAGTTCCTACCCCTTGAATCTGGATAGGGTATTTTTTAAATAAAAAAGGTATACCCTCTGGCTGGCTCACTCTTTTGGGGGATGCTCACTCAGGGGAAACCAACCATCACATTGTGAGAGGCCCAAACTATCCTGCGTGGGAAGACCCCATGGAGAGAATCTGAGGCCCCTGGCCTGACAGCTAGTGTTAACTGCCAGACATACGAATGAATAAGCCTTCAGAGAATTCTAGTTCTCAACTTTCAAGTCTTGACATTTAAGCACCGAGATACTGCAGAGCAGAGACAAACCATACCTGCTGTGTTCTGCCCTAATTCCTGGTCTACACAATTTGCAAGCATAACAAATAACTGTTTTCAGCGTAATCTGTTAGGCATCTGTGATGACTGGACTAGACATGTCGAAGTATCTCCTCCAGAGTGAAGGATAAGTTCCTGCATCTTGCATCTCTTACCCCTAATAAAAAGCCAAAGCACCTGGTGAGCCTCTTTGGATTCCAGAGACAATATATACCACCTTTGGGTATGCTACTCTGGCCCATTTACCAAATAACCCATAAGGCTGGCAGTTTAGAGTTCAGCTCAAAATTTTATTAGTTATTATCCTGCTATTAGTTTCCCGATTATCTTTAGAATGAATTTATCAATTCATTTAAAAATACCCTCTTGGGATTTTTATTGGGATTGCATTAAATTAAATTTAATTTGGGAAAGTCTGAAGCTTTGACAACTTTATAATATCAGATTTTTCCATGGATGTACCTTTATTTGGGAATTATACTTCAGCAAATTTTTTTTTCTTCTCAGATTCTTGTTCAAGTCATCTCAAGGATTTTAAGATATATCAGGGTCCCTTCCTTCCTTCCTTCCTTCCTTCCTTCCTTCCTTCCTTCCTTCCTTCCTTCCTGTATTGTGGTTTGTTAATATCTCCCCCAACCCACTTTATTCCTATTGGTTATTATTAGTACATAAAAAAGCTATTGATATTTGTATAAATAGCTTAGACCCAGCTCCTTCCTGAAGTCTTATTTGTTGAATAATTCTTATTTAAATATTGCAGATTTTCTAGATACACAACCACCTCTTCTCCAAATCATATAGTCTTATCACTTGTTTTTAATATTTATTTTACTTATTCTTCCTGTCTAGCTGTGTTAGCTGACAGTTAAAACAATGTTGAATAATACATGAAAGTGTGTTTCTTTGTCTTCAGTGGAACTATCTTGAGGATGACTAATATTTCAGCAAGAGGCTGGCTGTTGCTTTCTTAAAAACACTCGATTCTGTTTGCGAAGGAAGCACTACTAAATACATTTTACAAATGAAGGCTGTCATTCACGTCTCCAGGGTCTGTGTCAAAGGAGATATGTCTGCCTCCACCTCCAGGTGGCTATGTTAGGCATATTCCTAAAATGAGCACCAGATTAAGTCCACACCTGAAGTTTCCTCTAGTTGGACAACAGTCGCAGGCAGTAGGGGCTCCCACCCTGGTGACATGGAAGTCGCAGTGGTGGGACCCTTGGGACCCCAAACCCAGCAGCCTTGGGTTACACGGAGACTTCTAATGCCATGGCATTTATTTGTCGAGTTTCTCTTAATTTATTGTGCTAATTGATTTCCTAGTTATCCCTGTTTTTGCATTGCCGTAATGAACTCTGCTTGGTCAGCTATTCCTTTAAAACAAAGGTGGACTTGATTTGCCAATATTTGATCAATTTTTGTGTCTGCATTTGTAAATAAGATTAGTTTATAGATTTCTTCTTGTGCTAGCATTTGTAAGTAAGATTAGTTTATAGATTTCTTCTTGTGCTATCTTTTCCAGTTTTGGGGCACATGGAGGAAAGAGTTAAATATTATGATGATAAGGCATGTCTTTATATTTATTTATTATTTACATTTATATTTCAAGATAAAAAGGAGTCAAATATCATTTATTAAGTACTCTGGTATAGTTAAAAAGATTAATACTGTAATCATCCACTGAGTTTTTATAGTCTTTGAACAACATACTTTTTTAAGAAAATTTTCTAGGCTTACTGTAGAATCATTCATATATGCTGAAATAATTTTTGAACCATCATCATTTTCATGAAGTACCTAATTTAGCCTGAGCAATGTTTCACAAGCATTTGAAACAACTAAATTATTCAGAGTCTAAATATGTGCAGTTAAGAGTAAACAAACATGTTTATAAGTACCAGAAGATTTCATATTTTTCTTGGAAGACAGGAGTTTGAGTTCTGTAAAGCAAAAATGCATTGATTGGTCTTGAAGCTTTCTCCTTAACTTTGAACTTGAGCCTGCAAGCACTTTTTGATTAGCAGCTAGCTGACTATGATTCTAAAAAAGGAACTTCATCTTCCTGATAGTAGGATTCTTTCTAAACAGGAGCTTGTGTGCATTCTCCCCACATTTTAAGCAAGTGATGGCAGTATTAAATGAATTAGGAAGTTTTCCTGCCATCTTTAGCTTTCTTCTGGTATATTTAAACAATATAGGAATTAGTGGCTCCTTAAAAGTCAGATTGAACTTGCCTGTAAAACTGTCTGGGCTGGAGGCATAAGTAAATGGTAATTTTTTAAAAAGTCCATTTTTTTCTATGATTATTCTGTGTTTTAGTATTTTACCATTTAAAAGGAGACATGTTTTTGAAAAATACTCTTTCTTTCGCCTCTCAAGGGTTTGGGTCCAAGCCAAAAGCCCCTCCTAGGATCTGTGCTCGTCTCCACTTCCAAGTGGACTTCTGGGGCATAGTATTAAATTAAGTGTCAGATTGAAACCAATATCAGAAATAGACTCATCTTTTTTTTCCCATCAGCATTTCTATTTTTATTTGAATCAGTTTGGTAAATTACATAGTTGTGTATTTCATCTAGATTTTCCAAATTATTGGCATAAAGTTGTGCATAATATTTTCTTGTAAATCTATTAATTTTCTCTATTTCTACTATCACGTGGCTTTGTTTTCTCTTTTAAAAATTTAAAATGCTAAAATCTGTGTGTAATTGGCAAAATCGACAATACCCTCAATGCAAAATGTTTTCTAATCCAGAAGCAGAAAGAATCCTGGCCGTAACTTTCTCATATTAACACGCCACGTTGGCTGTGGCCCCTGGGGGAAACTCTGTAACGAACCTCACCAGAGACTCAGGGCTTTCTTCCTGTGGGTTTAGCAGCTTGGCTATGGTCTCTTTTTCTTAAGCAGGTCACACTGCAGCTTCTGTGTCCCCTCTAAGAAAAGCTTGCCTCTCTTTAGTAAGAAAGAATTACACCATACCCAAAAGTTCTTTGTTCAAAGTTTTCTTCTCAAAATTATGTTAAAAAGCCTTCTGTGCTTGCCAACCTCACTTGCTTGCTGTTTGTATATATAAATACTTCTTTTAGAAAAATTAGAGAAAAGCGACTGCGTCTTTATCCCAAATGAGACAAAGGAAAATTGCACCTGATGTCTTACGGATCCTTATGGGTCCTGATGTCTTCCTGGGCCACCGGTGAACAGCCATCTCTCGGGTGCAGGGGCTCTCCCTGGCATGGGAAATCCTGCTGGTGTTGATGTGGCACAAAGGAGACCTGGTATAAAGCCAGGTTCTCCCTCAGGAGATGAACAAGTCCCACTTTCGAACAGAGAACTGGAAACAGGGCTGGTGACGTCCAAGTTGTGCCTGGCAGAGTAATGAGCAGGACAGAGAGAGGGGCACTCTTCCGTTTGCCTCAGTCTCTTGTTGCTGCACCACTGTGGCCATTTCACCGAGATCGAGAAGAAACCAGAGCGCTGTCTGGTCCGGAGAGGAGAGGCTTTCTCAGCCGGCCCCGGGCCTACGGGGAATGTTGGTCCCAGTCCTCCCTGCGGGAGGGTGTCCCAGCCCATGGGGTGCCCTGCCTGCCTCTCAGGGTTCGACGGCCCCCAGCCCCATCAGAGCCCAGTGCCAGCCCATGCCTGGCTGCCCAGCCCTGCCCACTCGGCTCCAGGCTGGGTGACAGCCTGATGGGACCCAGGTTTCCCACAGGTTTTCCATGGAGTGGGGCCATATGGGAAAGATGGGCTCCACACTCTATCCAGAATGATTGTTGAGTTTTTCATGACAGAGAGCACATTTCTTGTGAGTTTAATAAATTGGAGCCGCCTTCCTAGAGCCTTGAAAATGGACGTCCTGGGTCTGGGAGGCCAGGCACCGATCACGCCCATGAGATTGCCAAGATAAATGCCACCCCCAAGACCTCTTAGTCTTCCATTTATCTCCAGCAGCTAGACCATGTCTGTATCTCATGGTCAAACTCACCAGTCAGCAGACAGAATGTCCCGCCAAGGCAGGTCCCCAAAGTCACTCAGAGTTCCATGACTGGTCTAGTTCTTTGGTGGAACGAGAAACCCATGAAAAATGAGGGCATTGTAAGTGGTTACCTGCCCTTTCTTGCATGGGCCATCCTTTTATCTGAGATTAGATTTCTTTCTACTTCTTTGGTACTAAAATGTCTTTTAAATATTTATATATAAATATTATAAATAAATATGGTATATAACATTCATAGTAAATGGTAAGTTTTATAAAAAAATAATATTGTGGCAACCTATATACAATTTAAATTTCCCAGTTGAACCACTTTCAAGTATACAATTCAGAGGTATTAATTACATTCATAATGTGCTACTATCACCCCCAGCCATTACCAAAACTTTTTGATAGTTTCTTTTTACCTGTTCTGGATTGACAAATAAAAAGTTGGTGCTTCCCCTATACTCTACATCCTCCTGCTAACTTTTTTTCTCTTTTATAATTTTACTCATCGATGAAAATTCTGTCTGGGAACTCCGGAAGTAGAGGTATGGAAGCGAGAAGTGAGACGTAAGTAGTGGAGGGAACGAGGCCCCACATATGCGCTGATTCCAGTGATGGGGATTGACCGGAGGTCTCCGGCAGGAAGCACACCCCACATCCAGGACATGGGGTGCAGGTGAGAAAGTGGATCTCCCAGCCAGGGAGGTCTCTATCTTGAGCTTTTTAGATCCGAGACCGTGGCACGGGGAAGAAGGCAGGAATCCCGCTGTTGGGGGCTGGCACCAGCGGCCCTTGGCTCCTGAGAATAAGCCTGCACCCAGGGATGAGACAGAGGCTCAAGGAGGTCAGGGGGTCGTCCCTCCTGCTTGGGTGGTGGTGGGAATGTGGGGGCTTAACTATGAGGAGAGGAGGACCCAGGAGCAGGAGGCAGATGGGCCATCTCTGAGAACGAGGGGTCTGGACAGACGGGTGCATTGTGTGGGGTCGAGGCTCTCGGCTGCTGGACGGAGGTGCTGATGGGAGCCGGGAGAGGTGGGTGTGGAGCGCTGGGCTCAGAAGGGGCAGGCCGGGCTGGGGGCTATACAGTCATGAGGAGCTGGTTGGGGGAGCTGGCAGAGGGGACAGGAGGGAGCTGGGGTCCAACATGGGCTCCTCCCCTTTCTTGGGAACCCCCCATCACAGCCATTGACAGGGTCCTGTCCAGGTCCCACAGGGTGCCCAGCCTCTGGTTCTCAAGTTCAAAGATGCTTTTGCATTGATGGGTTTTAAATGAGGCAGAGGAAACGGCAAGCACATGTCTTGAGTGATTAGGATGTGAAGTGCCTAGAAAGATGGGGGCTCTGGGACTTGAGGGGTCGGGGTTCGGTGAAGAGGCAGACCCAGGACTGGGGCCATCAGGTCCTGGGGCCCCAAGTGTACGGATTGCCCATAGCCACTATCAAAGTAATGAACGCATCCATCACCCCACCTGGCTTGTTCCTTGATGGATGTGTCCTAAGTAAATGACCACCTGCAGGTCTCCAGGTATGGGGCTGCAGAAGGACAGAGCTCTGGGTTGGGGGCTGTGGCTGGCATACTGGACCCTCAGCCGTGGTAAAAGCTAGCTGTTCTGCCTCCAGGACCACAGCATGGGCCAGGTCAACTTCCGGGCCGTGGCCTTGCTGCCCATTATGTTACTTTTTTTCTGTCTGGTCCTCCTTTGAAAGCTCTTAAGGGACAAATCTTAAAAGAGATTTACATCATGCAGATATAAAATGAATGCATGTTAAAGAATATATTTAATCCATTGTTAAGGAGGGAACCAGGCAGATGTTACAACCAGTTCAAAGGAGAATGCAAATAACTGACACATTTATATTTATGGATCAGGAATATGGAAATAAACTGTGGAGAGGAGTGAGGTTGTCCCTCCACTGACAGAATTTATTTGCTTATGTATAGACGAGGATTATTTTGCATCGCTCTCAGTTATCGACAATTTACAGGTTATAAAACAGCTCAAAGGCAATGAAAGGCTAGAATCAGATAACCCGGGAGAGTGTGCTCTAAATAAGGAGTAATTTTCTACTGGAAACATCCAGTAATCTTTTTTGATTACAAATTTCCTTAAGACATAAAGAGAAATTTTAAGTTCTCTGGTTAAAATGGATGTAGTACAGAGTTTCCAGCAAGCCAGGGGCAAGAAATGAATAGTATTATACCCCCCGTTCGTGAGCCACATGTGGCACTGCTTGGCATTCCTTTATCCCTTGTGCTGCCTTGATCTTTTTTTTACTTTAGTGATTGTAAAAATATGCGCCTAAGGGCTTTCTGAGCCTTGCTGCCACCTCCACTGCTCAGCTCAATGTTTTTAGGATTGTGTGGTAACAGTGGCAGGTTCCCTCCCCTCTGTACCCAGCTCAGAGGGAATGGGGCTTGGAGAGGCACACTTCCACCTGGCCCTGTGACTGGGTACCCACTGATCCCCTTGGGGCCTGTGAGCATCCTTGGTGTTGTAAGGAGGCAGTGAGCCCACCTGGGAGCTGAAACATGCTCGTGGGAAACTTCCAGGCACAGGTGGGACATGCGCTCCTCTCATGAAAGTCAACGTAGGCTGGTCTCCTTGGCGATCAGAGGCAGCTTGTTCCTTGGGGAGCTGTGGCCTTTTGAGGGTTTGGGGTGGCTGACCCCTTGGAGGGCCGTGGTGGGTTTCCCTGATCTACACAGCTCCTGGGTGTTGGAGCGAGGCTTCTGTAGTCCCCTGGTCCAGGCACCCCCCACCCCCCATCGCACTGCTTTCAAGGAGGGCCCCCCAAAATCCCCCATGCCCTCTTTGGTTTATAAACACAAATGCCCTTCCTTCCTTCTGGCTTCTCCTCACCCTCCAGAGGGCCCTCAGGAAACAGTTTAAGGCCCCATAGAAGGGTGATTATCCTAATCTCATTTAATCCTCACTTTGATTCTATGAGGGAAAGAAACAACTATTCTTGTTCCCATTTTACAGATGAGGAAACTGAGACTCAGAAAGATGAAGTAACGTGCTCAGGTCTCCCAGTGGCAGAGCAGGCTGCAACCCCCAGGACTGCACAGCCAGAGCCCCTCCCCCTGCTCCAGGGTCCAAACCCAGTCCTGGAATCCTTGGCTATCAGTTTCCCTAGGGGATTTTCATAATTGGAGCCCTAGTGTTGGGGAGGGAAGGCTGCCATGTTTTTCAGCGTTGGGACTTTCCCCTCTGTCTTCACCTAGGGGTAGGGTATTATCTGTCTTTGGAGAGAACAAATGCTGCTGAAAACTGTGTGGAACATGTTTTGCTTAATAAATTATTACAAGATGAATATCCTTGTAATTGTCCCTCAGGACAGGAGATAGAACCTTGTCAGCCACCCCAGAGCCCCCCACATGGCTTTCCCAGAGAAGCCCCCACTTCCTCCCATAGTCACTCTCCTGAATTCTATAGTAATCATTTTCTTACTTCTTTTTATCATTTTACCACCCAACCTGCATACAACTTAGTTTTGTCTAACTTTAATCTATAGGTATCCCCTCCAGTTCTCTCTTTTTTCCTCCTTGTAATTTATTTGCTTATGTACTTTTTATTTTGAAAATGAACCAGTAATTAGAAGTATAAACACATTTATTATATCAAGAGTAAAATACTCCAATATTTAATGATTAGAAAGTTATTCATTGTATGAAGAAAAACAATAATTAAGAACTTTTAAATAGTGAGTAGGGAAATTGATAGTTAATACAAATATTTAGAGAGAGTGTGTTTGCTTGACACTTTTAGGAAGAATATTATTGACAGTTTGAGCCAACAAATACTTACATAAATTTAAGTAACAATTAAAGGCAGACTAACAGAGATTTCATTATATTATAATTCTAACCTCTGTAGAAATTTTGGGGTAGTAGTGTCCCTTACATGAAACAAAATCCCTTTAAGAACTATTTTTAATTTTTTAGTGGTTTGGTTCCATTTTTAAGTACTGTTTGAGAATTCCTCACATCTTGTGAGAATAAGTTAAAATCAAAATGCCAACTTTGACACATCAAAAGTTCACAAAGGGGAAAAAGTCTAAAATCAAGTACAATATCCATAATAAATAATCTTTGATTCTGACACAATTAAGTCTATGAAGAGAATGAAGAAAGGAGAAAACTGTAAAAGATAAGCAAGGCATCTGTTCCAGTTTGTTAATGCCACCAGAATGCAAAACACCAGAAATGAATTGGCTTTTATAAAAGGGGGTTTATTTGGTTACAGAGTTACAGTCTTAAGGCAATAAGATGTCCAAGGTAAGGCATCAGCAACTGGGTACCTTCACTGGAGGATGGCCAAAAGTGTCCCGAAAACTTCTGTTAGCTGGGAAGGCACGTGGCTGGCGTCTGTTCCAGAGTTCTGGTTTCAAAATGGCTTTCTCCCAGATGTTCCTCTCTAGGTGTCTGCTTGCTCCTGGGTTGTGCTCTCTGTAAGCCGCAGCTCCTCCAAAATGTCACTCATTCTCCATTGCTCTGAGGTCCTTCTGTGTATGAACTCCTTTATAGGACTCCGGTGATCCAGTTAATACCCATCCTGAATGGGTGGGGTAACACCTCCATGGAAATTATCCAATCAAACGTTTCACTCACAGTTGATTGAGTCACATCTCCATGGAAACACTCAATCAAAGAATTCCAACCTAATCAACACTAATACGTCTGCCCCCACAAGACTGCATCAAAGAACATGGTGTTTTGGGGGACATAATACATCCAAACCAGCACAGCATCCAAACTCCAAACAGATTTTTAGTCTTCTTTTTCAAACCTCAAAACAACAGAATACTTTCTGAAGGCAATTCTGAATAGCTTTGAGTCTCCAGAGGTTAAAATTTAAACAAAATATGGGTAGGAAAGACTCCTGCAGCCTGCCAACCATTGTTCGAAGCTGAAGACCATGGCTTTGGAAAGCTGCCTGAGCCTGTCCTGAGGACAGAATCCCCTCTAGAAGCCTATTGCTGGAAACCTTTACCTGAATTTTTCTCTTCTGTGCTATAGAACAGGCTGGCTGACAGGGGTGTCTGCCCAGTACTGGGTGAGCAGGAGAGGAAACCCAGGAGCAGCTGAAGCTTCCAGGGCTGAGAAATTCTTGTTCTTACACAGAAAAAATGGCCACATTTAAAGGTCAAATACATTTATATTTGTCATTTCTGGGCGGATAACATTTCAGATTTACTCTCATATCCCAGAAGTTGGTTTCATGGTGTTTATGCTTGACTTGGCCTCCTCGTTCCCAGGCACTGGGCTCTGCTGCTCAGTTAGCTGACTGAGGGCAGGGGCATCAACAGAATAGAGAGGGCCAAGGGGAACTTGAGGCACATGGGGCCTGGACCTGCAGGGGTCCCCAGGCATAAGGGGTCAAGATCAAAGGGCTCACCCAGGCACAGACAGGTAAAGCCCATACAATGTTCACATTTGATATATGAGAACAATGAGTGAGGCTCAGAGATGGCAAGCAGCCTGCCCCAGGTCACACAGCCTGGCAGAGGCTGAGTTGAGGTGGGGTTCATCTCTCTTGGCTCTCTTGGCTTCTGGAACACAGGTGGGAGCCTGAGTATCCTCTACCCACCCAGTTGTCCAAGCAAATGCTGCAGGCTTTGGGACCCTGGGAAGAGAAAAGGGTGCCCTTCCTCCATTTCTAGGACCTGACTATTTCCAATCACCCTTTTTGGCTCAGCATTTTCTGTTGCAAGCTCCTTATCTGTGAATCTACCTAAATCTCATCATTTTGTTTTTCAACCTGTACCTCCTACTTCACACCCACCTGCCCAAGTGGAAGAAGAGTCTCCAGTTAATTTTCCCATATAGAATTGCTGTATTTCTTTCCTAAGCCCAAATGTCTGTATAAAGATTCCCTCCCCTGTATATCCAGGTCCCCTTCCTGGCTTTTCATGTTCCTCCAATGACACGCCACCCTCCCAGCCTCCAGGTAGCTCTGCCCTCCCAGCCTCCAGGTAGCTCTGCTTACTCACATGAATCCAACTGGAAACCAGGACATTCAGTTTATCAGAAAGAAACTGTCATAAATCAACAAAACTGGTGGGATATGGAAAATTCACATGGAGTTTATTAGGGTAAATATACCAGGAAGCCTCTCCCCTCAGGGAAGACTTGGCTTGGAGATTTATTTAATGGAAACATGCAGATGAAACAAGGAAGCTCAGGCAGAGGGAGCTGGAGCCCTGGGAAGCCCCCCGGTGCTGTCAGGGATTACAAAGCTGAGCAAAAGGGCTCTCAGGTCCCCCTGGGGATGCTTGCCAGTGGTCCTTGGCTTTTCTGTCACATGGGAACACACCCCATGCCTCTCCCTTCTTTTTCAGGTCCTGTTGACCTTCAGCTCTTGCTTCCTCTGGCTTTTCTTCTCTGTGCCTGAACTGCCTGGGGGTTATAAGGAATCCAGTAGCAGGATTAAGACCAACCCTGATTGAGGTGGGCCACACCTTGACTGAAGCAACCTCAACAAAAGGCCCTGCTTCCACTGCTTCCACACCCACACAATGGATTCCATTTGAGAACATGTTTTTCTTGGGTACAACAGCTACAAGCCACCACATTTGTTTTTTTCTTTAAAGGTTTACCATCTATCTTTGTACTGCTAAACAAACATATTATTAATTCTGAAAAACTGAGATGCAATCACAAACCAGCTGGTAAGGAAAAGATAATATTCCTACTGCTAGATGAAGGTCCCTGGGAGAAGAGGGGGGCAGATTTCCTCAATGAGACCTGGGCTCCAGCTCCCTAGGATTTCTGAGAGCCCCCTGGGGTGGTCAACAGCCAGAGAGGAGAGGACCTTAGCGGTTCCCAGTAAATACTTGCTGGATGAGAGCTTCTCATAGACTCTGGGCTGTGTCCTCTCCTGGCAGTGATGCTCTGAAGCCAGTGCCATGTGACGTTGGTGACAACTGCCATGGTCAGACTGCTCACCCCCCAATTGCATGCCCAGAAGATGCACCATTCCCTACAAGCTCTTCATCACGGCCGACAGAGAGCACTACTCATTCAGGCCCGACAGGCCTCTGACAGCCTGGCATTCCTCTCCTCTGGCCCAGCATGGTGAGGGGCTGGGGTCACTGATGGGGGTAGCCCCCCATTCTAGTTTGCTAATGCTGCCAGAATGCAAAACACCAGGAATGGATTGGCTTTTATAAAAGGGGGTTTATTCGGTTACACAGTTACAGTCTTAAGGCCATAAAGTGTCCAAGGTAACACATCAGCAATCGGGTACCTTCACTGGAGGATGGCCAATGGTGTCCGGAAAACCTCTGTTAACTGGGAAGGCATGTGGCTGGCATCTACTCTGGAGTTCTGGTTTCAAAGGGCTTTCCCCCAGGATGTTCCTCTCTAGGCAGAATCTCCTCTTCAAAATGTCACTCTCAGTTGCTCTTGGGGCATTTGTCCTCTCTTAGCTTCTCAGGAGCAAAAGTCTGCTTTCAAAGGCTGTCTCCATAATGTCTCTGTAAGCTGAAGCTCCTCTCTCAGTTCCAGAGCATTCTTCAAAGTGTCCCTCTTGGCTGTAGCAAGCTCCCTCCTTCTGTCTGAGCTTATATAGTGCTCCAGTGAACTAATTCAGACCTACCCTGAATGGGTGGGGTCACACACCTCCATGGAAATTATCCAATCAGAGTCATCCATATTATATTAAGTCCACATTATGGGGGACATAATATATACAAACTGGTACACCCCCTGTCTGGAAAGGCTAGGGTTGGCAAATGCCTTGTTCAAAGGACCAGAGACAAAATATTTTTAGCCTTGCAAGCCACCTTGTCTCTGCTGTAACCCTTCAACTTTACTGTTGTAGGATGAGAACAGATGTAAACAAAACATAAATAAGTGTGCTGTGTTTTGCAACAAAACTTTATTCATGGACACACATTGGAATTTTATTTGATTTTAAGATTTGGGAAGTATCCTTTATTTGATTATTTTTTACTGTTTGAAATGCAAACATCCTCTGTTAGCCTGTGTCCGTTCGCCCCCATGCAAGGGGCCGGATCTGTCCCATGGGCCATAGTGAAGCCATCCCTGCCCTAGAGGATGATGGGGGCATTGGGGAGCCTCACACGTATGCTGTCCTGGAGCATGGCCCTCAGGGGTCCCCATGGAAGCTTGCTGTCCCGAAGGACCTGGAGTTCGAGGTGGTCTACAGGCGGCTTCAGGACTCCTGGGAGGTAGGACTGAGGCCGGCTCTGCCCTGTGCCTGAGGCACCCGGCCCAGCAGGGCTCCTCCAGCACCCCCTGTCTCCCACAGGATGCCCCCGCCCTGCTCGCCAGCTCCTCCCAGGCTGTCCTGCGGCCCGAGCACCTGGTGCCCAGCAGCACCTACGTGGCCCGAGTGCGGACCCGGCTGGCCCCGGGCTCAGGGTTCTCGGGGAGGCCCAGCGCATGGAGCCCGGAGGCCCGCTGGAGCTCCCAGCCAGGTAAGTGGGCAGGGGACGGGGCCTGCCCCTCGGAGGGCAGGGCGGCCACCATGCACTCCTGGACAGGGGACACTAACGGTCCCCATGGTGGGGTTCCCAGCACCTACATTTCATTGCCTCACACGTTTCCCTGGGCCACCCCCTCCGTGCTGTGAACGCTGCGAAGGTGGCTGCTGCATCTGACCTCCGGGCCCTGATCCCTGCTCACCTTCCGGCTGATAACCACGACACTGACCACACCGTAGCATCCGTGGCAGCTGTGTTCTAATGAGGGTGGGCATGTCTCCCTTCCCAGGGGACGAGGCCCAGCCCCAGAACCTCAGTGCATCTTCAACAGGGCCGAACTGCTCAGCTGCTCCTGGGAAGTGAGGGCTGAGGTGACCAGCTCGATCTCCTTCACCCTCTTCTACAAGTCCAGCTCCAACTCGGGGTGAGCGGCTACTTTCGCCTCCCCTCCCCACCCCAGGCCTTGCCTGCTCCAGGCCTCCTCCTCTCCCTGGAGGCCCCA
>PVKY010006114.1:0-16402 GCA_004027775.1 Bradypus variegatus
CTCCCCAAATACTAACTGGAAGAACTTTTGTGCTCAGTTCACAGATAATGGCCAGATCATTTTCCCTGAATCAGACTACAAGATTTTCTCCTACCCCAACCCACCCCTTAGTGGCTTCACAGGCTGGGACCCTGTGGCCCTGGTGGCTCCATTTTGGGATGATGCTGATTTCTCAAGCCATCAAGGAACCATATTTTACCAGGTGGGCCTTTCAAAGAATGGCACTTGGAATCTCTCAGAAGTCTGCAAGGAGAGACAAAAGGGCTGGGGGGAGGGTGTGCTGAGTGTCACCGCTGCCAAAGCCTGGGCTCAGGGTGGGCACAGGTTGACTGCTTTAAATATGGGGGGAAGGAAGGGCTGGATTTAGTGTTGTAGAGTGCTGGGAGGAAGTAGCTAAGGAGCATTAAACTGTCACAGACTCAGGAGAAAGCCTGTAGGTGGTGACAGGGATGGGCGGACAATTCGGTATTTGATTGTGAAATAAGTTTGTAGGTTGTAGGGGGTACAGCCTGACAAGGATGAGTCAAGTCAGGACCTCTGCTATACTCCTAGATAAGGTTACTATTTCCAGTCAGTGGAACTATGTAATGAAAGCTACTGCATGCAAACGTAAATTGTGTTTCTGTCGTGGACAAGGCATAGTAGAGGGGCCAAAGGTATAGAAATATGGTGCCTCTCCTTAAGGTGCCTCCAGTCAAACACGAGGGCTATGGAATCTGAGCCAGTCTGTGCTACGAGGTGCATGAGTGGTAGGACCAAAATGTCTCAATTCAGAGGAGCATACACATCCTCGCTGATGGCTGTTTCAGGGCCTGACCTTCCACTCCACACATCTCTAGGCTTCCCTGTAGCCAAAATTTGAACTGATCTTAAGGTCAGAGGTACTATCTGTGAAAATGCAGGCCTGAGAGAGGGAAGGATGGGTGGTGTGGGTTGACTTGAGTTGAGTGGGATCACCATGCAGAAAGTGGGGATCTCTTGGGGTGCTGAAGCAGGACTCAGTTCCTTTGTCTCTATCTGCCTTCCTTTCTTAGGAATACAAGACGCTCCATGATGACTACCACCCGCTAGTCCAGCAGGTGGAGTCTTGGATTGTAAGGGTCACAGATGCTAGGCACTACAAGGCCAGGTGGACCCTAAAGGTCACATGGGTCAAAGCTCCTGCCTATCCCGCCCACTGGACCTTCGGGGTAAGTACACCAATGGGTACCACCAGGAAGCCAGCCACCCTGGAATCCTCAGCAGGGATCACTCTTCTATGTCCTCTCTGACCCAGGAAAAGATTAGCGATTACAGTAACCACCACCGCCACTGTTTGCTGAGCCTTCCCCATGGGCCAGGCCTGCCCCAGCCCTTTACTTAAACTATCTCCCAGCAGCCCAGTGCAGTAGGCTATTGAGGTTGAAACATAGGGAATGGAATTTTTGTGGGTCAAAAATGGTTGACTATTAGCCATTCAATATGGTTCAACCTGATATTATTAGGCACATTTTAGAGATGAGGAAGGTGATGGTAAGAGGTTAGGCAACTTGCTGAAGGTCACCCAGCTAGTAAATAGCAAAGCCAGGTCTGTAACTGAGGTTTTTCTGACTCCAAACTCTTGCCTCCTAACCACAATGCCATCCAGTGGAAAGGGGGCATGCCCCACAATCTCTCTAGTGTTCCCTCTGGAGACTCAGAGCTCTTACAGTTATGAGCTTCTTCCCCACATCTAGTTTAAGTTACTCATTTGTTCAGCAAAAATTCATTGATTACCTACTCTGTACAAAGCACAGTGCTGGGCACCTAGCTGGGTCCTACCTTCTGAGAAGCTCCAGTCTTACCGGCCACTGGTCCTCCCACATTTTTCTAGTTAAGGGGTCATTTGCACAATATCCTTAAATCTCCCCAGGGAAGCTAATTTAGCCTCTCTCAGTTCTCTGGTGTCCCGGTTAATCTTCCAGTTTCCTTTAATTTTCTCTTACAAACCCCCTTCTAACTCAATTGTTAGCCAGGGTCCTTTATCTCTCCTCCCTGAAAGTGAGTCACAAAGAAGGCAAACTCACCATGGGAGGTGTTTTGATACCCAGGTGAAAGCTGCCCTACACAATCCCAAGTTTGCCAACATTTTAAGCCCTGCCCTTTGCTCTGAGTAGACCAGGAACAAGTGATGTGTGTGTCGGGGCAGGAGCATGGGGTGAGTGATGGGACCTCAGGGAGGAGACCGCAGATCTCTCACGAGCAACTCTATGCTTGTTTCCAACCAACCCCTAGACCAACACCTACCAGGCCATCCTTTCCACAGACGGGAGCAGGTCCTACGCCCTGTTTCTCTACCAAAGCAGTGGTATGCAGTGGGACGTGACCCAGCATCCAAGAAACTCAGTTCTCATGGGCTTTTCCAGGTAGGACGGGAAGGGCTGTCAGCACTGACCAGATAATAAGTGGTGCAGAGCAGGGTTTTCACTGCACCCACCGCACATCCTCCTGGATGAGGCTTGAACCCTCTTTGCTGATGCCTTGCTGTTTCATTCTCTTTCCTATTCCCATTCCTGTGCATTGCAATAATTATCAAAGCTTTGACTTTCCTGATTTCCACTGACATTAGTTGTCTCCTCTTGACATATTAGATAACCTACTAATAACAGCTAAGTATTTTTTTCTTAATTCAATTTTATTGAGATATATGCACATACCATACAATCATCCACGATGTACAATCAGTTATTCACAATACCGCTATATAGTTGTGCATTCATCCACCACAATCAATTTTTGAACATTTTCATTACCACACACAGAAAAGAATAAGAATTAAAGTTACAGTTAAAAAGAATACCCTAAACATCCCATATCCCCCATCCCTACCTATTATTCATTTACTTTTTGTCCAGATTTTTCCATTCATCTGTCCATATACTGGATAAAGGGAGTGGGAGCCACAAGGTTTTCACAATCACATGGTCACACAGTGTAAGTTATATAGTTATACAATCATCTTCAAGAATGAAGGCTACTGGGTTGCAGTTCAACAGTTTCAGGTATTTCCCTCCGGTTATTCCAATACACCAAAAACTAAAAAGGGATATCTATATAGTGCATAAGAATAACCTCCAGAATGGCCTCCTGACTCCATTTGAAATCTCTTAGCCACTGAAATTTTATTTTGTTTCATTTCTCTTTCCCCTTTTGGTCCAAGAAGGTTTTCTCAATCCCACAACACCAGGGCCATATGCTAAGTATTTTATGGCACTATTTCATTTCATTATCCCAATAAACCCATGAGGTAGATACTATTTATTATCCTCACTTTACAAATAAGGAAACTGAGGGACAAATAGGTAAGTAATTTGCCCAAACTAGGAAATGGCCAAGCAAGGACTTCCAGTCCGTCTGAGAATTAACCACTCATCCACCCAGAGGCACCCACCAGCCTGTGCGGGGCTGGCGGTGGAGGGGAGGGGAGGGAAGGGATGAGGCTGTGGACTGAGGAAGTGTGGAGGTGCTCCAGTCTCCTGGCTACAGTGTTGTTCTCAGCTACCGTGTTTCCCTACGTTGGTGTGAAGCAATCAATTGTGACGGAGTCTCATGTAATTTGTTACAGTTAAGTGCTGCAAGTGATTTTCCCGTATGCAAATGGGTGTGTTCAGGATCAGCCCTATAATTACATTGCTTTTACTTGCTTTTTGATGTGCTATGGGAGAGAAAGGAGTGGAATTATCCAAGAAGCTAGGGATTTCACACCTTCCTCAGTGCACCCCAGAGAGGTGTCACGTAACTCTCCTGTGTCAGAGAGCAGAACAGATTGGCTTGTTGCTGTCGGGGACAGGTGCCCAGAGAGAGGCTGCAGGCTGCTGCTCCAGGCTCTCCTCCTCCCTAGTGCAGCACTGGGAACCCCACGACTGGGGATGGTGGTGGCAGCGCCCATTGTACTGGGTCCGATCTCAGTTCTGAGGAATTTACAAATGTTACTACATTTAATCCCCAATACTGCTACCATAATCCCTTTTACACAGATATGAAAACTAGGAGCCAGACAGGCTAAGTAACTTGCCCATGGTCACCAAGCTAGTGAGTGCTGGAATCAGGAGTTGGATCCATGACTGGCTAACTCCGAAGACCTGCTCTTAGCCATCGCAACACACTGATCTCCTCGGTGCCCCATCACCACCCCCTCCAATCCTCCAAGTTTAAAGGAAACCAATGGGAAGGAGACCAGAACTCTATTGTTGTCACAGCCCTGTCTCATGACAAAGTGGAGATGCCAGTTTCTTGCAGTTAAAGACCAGACATGGAATAAGTTAGAGCCTCTCCATCCCTACTCCATCAATCTCCTTTCCCGCTTTGTACTGGGCTCCAGTGATTCTGGATGGGTGGCCAGCCAACAAACGGACTGGGAGGCTGGCTGACTAACTGAATAATTGAGTGACCAGCAGGACAGAGTGAGTAACTGGCTGACTAGCTGACTGACTGGCTGAATGAATGAATAACTAGTCAACTGAGAAGAAAGTCAGAGGCCTAAGATTCTTTCCCTTGCCTGCAGTGGAGATGGGTATTTTCAAAACAGCCCACTGACATTCCAGCCAGTGTGGAAGAAGTATCGTCCAGACCAATTCCTGGATTCCAACTCAGGTAAAAGCACACCTTCTCAAACTTGAGCTGGTCTCAAGTCTCCTTAGTCCTCTACAATGGTAACTCCTCCAGCCCTAAAGGTGTCACCAGTACAGTATGACCTCCTAAAGGTGTTACCAGGTCTTGGCACTGCCCAGGGGCAGCTGTTACCTTCTGTACCCTCAGACACATTCATTTGGGGCTACATCTCCTCTCCAAGATGAGCCAAACGCAGGCAGTCCCTCAGTGGGGGCCCAGACCCTGAGGTGATAATGGGAGTATTGCAGGAGGTGGGGATATGGATGGCCAGTTAGGACAGTACTCCCAGTGTCCTATCCCACAATTGGAATGAGAATGCAGATGAGACCCCTCAAAGGAATCAACCAAGGAGAAGCTCCAACAGCCTGACATTCATTCATTCAACATTTATTGAGCCCCTGCTGTGTACTGGACACTGTGCTATGAGCCAGGAATATGGAAAAAAAAAAGAAAAAAAAAAAGCTCATACTCTGGCGAGAAGGCCAGTACTTTAGTATCTTTCATGACTCATTGCAATGTCCCAAGATCCCAAAGGGAATTAAGTTATTGTTTCCAAAATATGGAACAAAGGACATTTTAACATTGGACATTAGCCATGTAAATTGTGAAGCCAAAGTCCAATTCTGTTTGTTCTCTGGCAAAATTTATGGTAATCAGAAATATACGTTAAGTCAAATCACGGGTGCCATCTTGTGGAGAGAGCAGCTGTGTCTGATTAGGTCCCTTTCAGGATGCATCTGCTTGTAACCAAGAGGATACACGTGGCTCTGTGTGTGTGTGTGCACATGTGTGTGTTGGGGGAGAGAGTTTGATGTGCTTCCCCTGATACCATACCATTATAGAGAAGATACATGAATACATAATTATAAACAATGCTTATTTTACTTAAAATCTTAACAAATTATAGCTATCTGGATAATTTATTCCTTTGTGTGGGTACAGGGTCAAAATGTAATGCACTGTATCTTACCCAGGGCTCTGGAGGCCCCCTTCTCATCTGAGGTAGCTGAGGTGGCCAATATGTAAACTTACAACCAATTAAAGGTCTATTTAAAGTTCAAACCCTATCAGGGTTACTTCTTCTGGTTTCTTTTCTCCTCCAAAGATGGTGTCTGGGCAGAGGGGAAGCTTACTCAGCTTAGTGAGGATGGAGCAAGCCTCTGCCTCACATGCCCCACCTTCTCTGGCGTCCACTGACCCCAGCTGGCTTCTGGTCATCTGCCTCCTTGGCTCCTGAAGTGTTGGTGCTGGGGGAGAGGACGGGTGAAGGATGAAGGCCAAGTGTCTGGCGGGCTGACTGGATGGATAGTGGTGTCGGTGACTGAGAAAGAGGTTGCATGAAGAGGAAGTGATTTGTGACAGTGGAATGTGTTGGAGTTAGAGTGACAAGAGGGAAGGTTGGAGGATGCGGTGGGCTGGGGGCCTGTGCCAGGGTTTGGATCTGATTTGGGTACATCGATGGCCTCTCTGCCCACACTTGTCCCAGGATCTTGTCCTAAGATCTGAGCTCTGAGGTCTTTGGGAGCTCACATCAAAGGGGCTTCTGGGAGGAAATAACTGCCCATCTGTATTAGGTCAAACCATCCCTGGAAGCTGTCCAGAGGGGGAAAGTGGGATGTGGGGTTGCATTTCTGAGTTTGGGGGCTCTAAATCTAAAGCAGGGTCTGTTGCCCCAGGGCCTGTGATAACCCTTTCTTTTCTTGCTGCCCCAGGCCTCCGGGGGCTACAGGTCTATAAGCTACATGGGGAAGAAAAGCCCAACTACCGTCTCAAGTGCCTGCGGTGGTTGGAGAGGCAGCCTCAGTGGCCCGGCTGGGGCTGGAGCCAGATCTCCTGCCCTTGTTCCTGGCAGCAGGGACGATGGGACTTGCGATTCCAGCCCATCAGCCTAGGTGACACCTTCTTCCTTCTCTTGGGGCATCTCTACTAGCCCACCCCCCACCCCCCATTCCTCCCCAGGAGGCCCCCACAGCCCCACCCTGCTCCCTGTTCCCACCCCACCACAGGCATCCCCGTGCCTGGGCCTGAGTGTGTCTGGACCTGTTGCAGGCTGGTGGGGCCTCAGCAGCAGGCACCTGTGCAGCTTCTCCACCCAGCGAGGGGGCGTGTGCTGCAGCTACGGGCTCTGGGGAGAGCTTCGCGAAGGCTGGAGAGTGCCGAGTCTTCAGCAGTTTGGTAAATACATGTGTTCACAGAGACCTCAACCCCACCTTCCCAGCCAGACACCAGCCTGGGGTCCCATGCCAAGCTGTGGGACCCTCGAGAATGAGACTTCCTGTCCCCATTCTTCCCAGCTCTGGGCCTCAGTTTCTCAATCTGTAAAGACAGGAGGCTTCCAGCTGACGTTCTGGGAGTTTATAACTGAGGGTCCTCTTGCCTCATCTCCACTTAGACTCAAAGCTCCAGCCCAGAGCGGGGGGTCATCGTTCCAGGGAAGGGGAGGGGCCTGGTCTGTCCACCATTCCTCTGCTCAGATTAGCAGGCTGTTTGAGGGAAGACTTAGAGACAGCCCCTCCCAGAGAACTAGAGAGCACAGAGCTATGTGCGTGGGGGCAGGGTTCTGTGTGTCCTCCCGCCCACCACCCTGTGCCGTTGCAGCCATCACAGTCCCCAGACCACTTACCCACACCCTTGCCACTGCGAGCACTTCACCCCACCCTTCCAGAATGGAAGTTCCTTTAGCTCCTACCATGTGCCAGGCCCCCCACCAGGGCCTTTACTGCACAATGGCTAGTCCAACAAGCCTGCTGGGGAGACGGGAACTGGGTACCTCAATTGCCCAAGGTCACTGGGCAGGGCAGGACTGGGACTGAGGTGTGCCTGATTCCAAAGCCATCCTCTTGCCACAGTGTCATCCTGCCCTACCAAACCTTCCAGCTGGGTCCTCCAGCTCCCCACAACACGCTGCGCTGCTCTTCTTCACAGACCAGGAACTGGAGCCGCAGAACTGGTGCTGCCACTGGAATAACAAGCCCTTCTTCTGTGCCCTGTACCAGCAGAGGCGGCCTCGCATTGGTTGCTCTGGCTACAGGCCCCCACGCACCGGTGAGGCTGCTGGGGCCAGACCCCAGATAAAGGCTGAGGGGGAGCATCTCAGGTGGAGGGGCCTGTTGGCCTCTGGGATATGGAGGCTGAACCAGGGAAGGACTAGCTTCCTGGGGCAGACTTGTAGCCACAAGGGAAGGTGGAGATGTTTCCAGTGTGGTGCCGATGGCAAGTGGAGGGGCCTTGTATGTGGGGCTAGGGACTGGGTGAGAAGGGGGGGTGAGGAGATAATAAGCAGATGTGGACAGGGTGGAGGGCCCAGAAGGACAAGGGGGCTCCCAGGGAGGACTCTATGCTCCATGAACATCTCCCCAGGCTTGCATCTACCAGGACAAATTCCTGTCTGGGACACAGTGGGAAATCTCAACTCTTTCTCCTTAGCCATGCCAATGTGGTATCACCTTTTTGTCTAGCCTGGCTGTTTGGGGACCCCCACATCACCACCTTGGATGGTGCCAATTTCACCTTCAATGGGCTAGGGGACTTCCTGCTGGTCCGGGCCTGGGACAGAGACTCCTCCTTCCTGCTGCAGGGCCGCACCGCCCAGACCGGCTTGGCCAAGGCCACCAACTTCATCGCCTTTGCTGTGCTGTACAACTCCAGCAGCCTGGGCCCTGTCACAGTGAGTGAGGGGAAGCCCAGAATTCCCTGCACCAGCTCTGTAGAGGGTCCCTTAGGGAGCTTCAGTTGGAAATCAAAGCCCAAGAGGAAGAGGATGGGGAGGAGGAGAAGGGAAAGGGAGGAAAGAGGGAGGACACCATCTGCTGGTGTAGTGGCTCATGAGCGAACCCTAAAGACAGCAGGATTAGGGTCCTGGCTCCCCCATTTACTAGCTATGTGACGTTGAAGAAGTTACTTAACTTCTTGTGCCTCCTCCCTTTTCTTATAGTAAAGTACAGATAATAATATTGCCCACCTCACAGGGCTGTTGTGAGATTTAAATGAGATAATCAAAGAAATGAGCCTAGCACAGAGCCTGGTGCATGCTAAACCCTCCATAGATATTGGCTTTCATAACCTCATTGTCACATGCTCCATCACCTTCATCTTCACCTGGGCTCAGGTTCTAGCCCTGAGCATGGCTCTCTGGTGCCTCCTTTCTGGGACTCTGGGCTCATTTGCAGGTCAAACTTAGACCTCCTCCAATTTCCCTCCAGGTTCAATGGTTCCTTGAACTCAATGACACAATCCGTATTCTGTTCAACAACCACACTGTGACGTTTGAGACCAGCCATGAAGATGCAGAAGGTAGGCTGGGGACAGCCATCACTGCCCTCTCCTGCTTCCCTGGGTCAGGGCTCAGCGGGGTGCCCAGCTACCCTGGGAGCAGTGTGTGTTGGGGCCTGGAGGCAGCAGCAGGGCAGGAGGACAGTGCTAGCCACCCCTGCCGCCTCTTCAGCAGCTTCTTCACCCCAGGAGCAGAGTATTAAACCTTCTCTCCTCACTTCTCTCTTTCCTGTGAGTCCTCCCCTTTGAGAGCCCCTGTCTTCAGTCCCCAGTTTGAAGAAGGTAGTGCAGGCCATGGGGGTCTCCTATGTGCTTGGTTTACGGCCATTAGAGAAGGCACTTCAGGATGTCCTAGAGCTTTTCTCAGAGTCTCCTCTGTTAACCTTTACTACTGCCAAGTCTGTTGTCTTCAGAGGGTTCCAATGCTGGTTCTATCCTCATCTGTCTCCCAATGTCCTAGGCCAGGAGATATTCAACACCACCGGAGTCATCCTGACCCGCAATGGCTCCTTGGTCTCTGCCAACTTCGATGGGATGGCGACTGTCTCAGTGATGGCTCTCTCCAACATCCTCCATGCTTCCTCCAGCCTCCCAGAGGAGTATCGAAACCACACAGAGGGCCTCCTGGGTAAGGAGCAGGTCAGGACCCTGCCTCTGAGGCAGAAGCTGCAGCAGGAACTCAGACCCCCAGAGGGAAGGCAGCTTCCTCTCCCATTGGTTTCTCGTCATCCCGGGCTGCATCTCCCCCAGCCTACTTGGAACAGAACCTTCAGGGCACACAACAGGCCAGGGAGGTAGGAGGTATGTTTTAGTTTCATCATTGCTAAAACAAATACCATGCAATGGGTTGGCTTAAATAATGGGAATTTATTGGCTCATGGTGTTGATGCTAGCATCATCCAGACAATGCTTTCTTCCCTAAGATGCATTCCAGACTCTTGGCTGGCAACCTTTGGTGCTTGGCTCCTCAGTCACAGGGCAATGCATGTGGGAGCCTCTCCTGGCCGCTTCCTTCTTTTCAGGGTTCCATTGACTTTCAGTTTCTGGCCACTCCCTCTGGCTTTTTTCTCTGTGTTACTTTCCCTATAAGGCCTCCAGTAATAGGATAAAACCCATCCTGGGCCACAAGTTATCTGAAGTAACCTCATCATAAGGTCCTGTTTACAAGGGTTCACACCCACAGGAATGGATTAAGTTTAAGAACATGTTTTTTCTGGGGTACATAGCTCCAAACCCAAAAGGGGCTTCTCCCAACTACTTCTGAGATTCACTTCCTATCCATCTCCTAAAGCTTCACAGTTGCTGGACTGGCAGGGGAGTATCAAGAATGGTCTCTGAAATTTAAGCCCCACAGAAACCACAAAGAAAATATACACAGTATTGTTCTGGTTTGCTAATGCTGCCATTGTGCAAAATACCAGAAATTAATTGGCTTTTATTAAGGGGATTTATTAGGTTACAGATTTACAGTTCTAAGGCCATAAAAGTGTCCAAACTAAGACATCAACAAGAGGATACCTTCACTGAAGAAAGGCTGATGGTGTCTGGAACACCCCCGCCAGCTGGGAAGGCACATGGCTGGCATCTGTTGGTTTGCTTTTGGGTTCTGGTTTCAAAATGGCTTTCTCCAAAATATCTCCAGGCTTCTCTCTCTCTTAGCTTCTCTCTTTCAGCTCTTGTGCACCCTTGCTTGTTCTCCCAGGGTGTTTCTCTCTGAGCATCTGGGGGTCTTCTCTTAGCTTCTCTAGAGAAAACTCTGGGTTTCATCTCTTAGCTTAGCATCTCCAAACTCCTTCTGACTGCATCTCCAAGCATCAATATCTATGTCAGCTCTTGAGCTCTCTTAAGTACTCCAGTGAACTACTCAAGACCCACCCTGAATGGGCATGGTCCACACCTCCATGGAAATAATTCAATCAAAGTTCTCACCTACAGTTGGGTGAGTCACATCTCCATGGGAATACTCAATTAAAAGGTTCCACGCAACCAGATTGGATCAAAAGACCATGGCTCTTCTGGGTTCATAACAGTCTCAAACCGGCACACTCCCCAAAGTGGAGGGGCAGGGTATGAGGTCATGGTCCTTTCACGTGATCCTGGAGGACAGATGCAACAGAAAGGTTTCCGAAGGACCATCCTACCCCTCTCCCCATCTTTAATATGATGTGTGGGATGCTCCCCAGAGAAGGGGAGAGCTACAATCCCAGAGAAGTGTGGCTGAACTCCTACTCTCTCCCACAGGGGTCTGGAATGACAATCCAGATGATGACTTCAGGATGCCTAATGGTTCCATCATTCCCCATGGGAGCTCTGAGAAGACACTTTTTCACTATGGAATGACCTGTAAGTCTAGGCCTCAGTTCCTCAAGGCAGACGGGGCAGGACCAGGATGAGGGGAATGGGAGACTCTCAGGATTTTGATGCCACCCCATGCCAACTGCTTCTCTCTTCCTGGAAGACAAAACAGGGAAATGGAGGCCCTTTACCCATTGGTATAGGGCTCTCTGGACCAGAAGCCAGAAACCATTCTGTCTCTCCACACCCTCCTCCCCCTCCCCAAGCCATACAAAGTGAGGGGTAAGGGGTGGACATGGCAGAAATGTAACCAGAGCCCCACCACCATCACACCTCATATGTTATAGGGGAAATCAACGGAACAAGCCTCCTTGGCAAGAGGAATGACCATCTGCCTTCCAACTTCACCCCTGTCTTCCTTTCCCAACTGTTGACAAACAACTCCTTTGATGACAATTTGATATCTGGGTGTAACAACAATACACGATGCATCTATGACACCTTGGTTACGAAAAACAGAAGCACTGGACTGCACACTAGGACACTCTTTAGAAGATACCAGTTGATGAACGCCTCCCTCAGTAAGTGTCTTGTGGCCTAGGGAGGCATTTCCAGAGTTGGGGAGCAGATGGGGGGCCTCCATTCCACAACACTCCTATAAACTACCGTTTTTTCCCATTCATTTAACAGATTCTTTGGCTCATGTTACTCCTCTACTCAAAACTCTCCAAGTCATTGGAGAGTCAGTCCTTATGATGACCTTCAAGGCCCTGTTCAGGCTTGTCCCCATTGCCTCTCTGAACTCTTCTAGTAGCCCCCACTTCACTCATTCCATTCCAGCTCCACTTGCTTCTTTGTGTTCTTCAAACACTCACTCTCAGCTCTGAGCCCTTGCACATGTTGTCCTCTCTGCCAGGAATGCCCTTTCCCCAGACAGCCACAGGCTCTCTCCTTCACCTCCTTAAGGTCTTTATTCAAATGTCACCTTTTCAGTGAGACCTTTCTTGGTTACCCTATCTAAAATTTCAGTCACCCTTACTTCCTATTCACCTCTCCTGCTTTGTTTTTATTCCTCAGCATTTATAACTAACATTTTATAATTTTCATATGTATCTTTCCTATTCTTTTCCCCCCACAGGACTATAAACTCCACAAGGGCAGAAATTTTTGTCTATTTTGTTTATTGGTTTATCATAACTACCTAGTAACATAATGGGTACTCAGTTAAGTATTTGCCAGATGATTGACTGACTGACTGACTGAATGAATGAATGAATAATGAAAAGAAAATAGCAAGGCTCCAAAAACTGGAGACCAGTGAAAAATTTAACTTCCTCTTCAATTCCTGTCAAATGCAATGCCTGTCTAGATATTATCTTCATGGTTTTTAGCCCTCATCCAAGGATAAGGCTCCGTGATCATCTGAACGATGCTGTTCTCTGATTCACTTTGTGCCATGCCCAGAATAGCACTCTATTCAGGAACAGCAGGTAGAGAAAGAGAGGCTACATTTGGCCAGATGGGCAACACGACCACAACCTGCCCTGCATAGGTATGAGAGCAGGCATACAGAATCATTCTTGCTTCTGGAGGTGGTTTACCACCCTGGGAATGCCTCCCGCAGCCAGAGGAAGGGAGAAAGAGAGAAGAGGCTGGCAAGCCAGAGAGAGTCCTGCCTCAGACCCAGAATCTTTCTTTGTGTTTCAGATCAATACCCACCCTCTATTGAGGGTCAGCATGTGGTTGAAGCCTACAAAGGGCAGACCAAGTGGATTCAGTACACCAGCAACTCTAAGAATGTCACGTTCACTCTCGGAAACAGCTCTGATGACTTCACACTCTTTGGTAAGAATGCTTGGCTGGGGATGAGGTAAAAGTCGAGCTTTAGGTAATTTTGCATCCCGATCCCCTGTGCCAACTCACTGCCGCTTTTACATATGCGTATCCAGAGCCAGCATTTCTTAGGAATGATACCTGTAACTCAAGTAGATGTCTCAGTGAATAATAGTGACAGGTATATAGCAGTCCAGCCAGCTAGCTAGACTGCTCTGGGCATGGACAACTAGTTCAAAGAGCATTTCATCTCAATATAATAGCAGCCTCTTTATGTAATCACCTAATCGTTAGAATAATCAAGTACAACAGTGAACAAATGCTAATTTAAAACATTTCCATACCTATTAAAAGAAGAATTTAATGAGGAACAAGATTTAAAGAAATATAAATGCCTTTGTTTGATACCTTTCTCAGCATTTTTATGTGTTTGTTAACTATGCATACCTAGTCCTGCCTCTCTTCATCTGATTTTCTGTGCTGGGACCAAGCAAACGTTGTCTCCCTCTCAGTCGTGGTGTCAGAGCTCCCCAGGCCTGCACCTGTGATCTGGATCAAAGGGTCAGAGTACAAGAGATGCAGTTTTCCTTCTGGTGCCAGCATTAATTGTGCTGATGACTCTTCTCTGCTGAACCAAAGCCCATAAGTAACCTTATTCTGAATTCTGATCACCTCTCTGCCTCATTTTCTTTATCTGTGCACAAGAATGGGGTGCTATATCTGTCTGTGCACAATAATAGGGTGCTTTCTTATCTGTGCACAAGAAGGGGTATTTTTTGTTCCACGTGGCATCCTCTCAGGTGCTAGAGAAAGATCAAAGCCAGACTGACGACAAGGGCATCAGGAGATTTTCTTCTCCGCTGGATTCCTCTGCTGAAGAGTGATGGCTTTGAGGTTACTCTTATCCATTCCTTCCATCAGCTCCTTTCAACCTCCTGTTTTAAGAAGGCTTTTCCTGTTTTTTAAAAGATATAAGACAAGTTTAAGCAGAAGGATCTGTATAGATATATACCTGTGTTTCACTGCAGTCTGATGTCTGAAGAGGTGGCTGGTCAAAGGTCCAGGAAGCAAGAGGGATAGGAAAGAAATTAGGGCAAAGGAAGGAGTTGCTGTAAAGGTAAAGGGTTGGAAGGATCCTGGCCTTTATTCATCATGTCCCCAGGATTCCCTAGAGGGTCTTTGCCCTTTAGGGTTTCTTAGGAGGAAACTGCCTTCTTCTCTGTGGAGTTTCATCCTACAATTTGTAAGTTGGACTGGTGCAACCTCCAGCTTGCAGCATGGCCAGGATCACGCCAAGAATCCAGCCTTACTCAAGGAAATACCCAACAAGATGTGGAGGGTGGTCTGAGAGGGGCGGGACAGAGGCTGGCATCAGCAATCAGGGTGTTGGATACCATTAAACCAGCTCCAGGATGTATCAGACGTAAGAGCAGAGGAGCCTCCCAGCTCTCAACGACCTTGTCTTCCCCTGGGCAGAGAACGGGACATTGCTATGGACCCCAAAGTCACTGGAGCCATTCACTCTTGAGATTCTAGCAAGAAATGCCAAGGATGTCCTGTCATCTGTACTCCAGCCCAAGACTGTGGTCTGCAATTGCACGGCAGAGAGCCAGTGTTTATTCAACCAGACCAGCCGGGTGGGCAATTCCTCCCTTGAGGTGAGTTTGGGAGGAGCATGGGGGGTGGAGGGGATGGGGTTCAATGTACAGGGGAAAAGAAGCAGGAATTGAAGGGATGTTTTAATGGGTGATGCCCATGTTGGAAGGTGAGGTGGAACCGTGGTAGGTGAGTAGAGCAGATGTCACTCCCCAGCCACAAGTTCATGTATGTGAAATATGTAACTCTTCATTGCTTCTAACTCAACCAAATTTTTATTTCTATGTTCTCATTGTGTCACGTGACAGGAAACTTCCACCTCAGCCTTTCTTAGAGTTTCCCGGGGCCTCCCAGTGCCACAGTTCTAGGTGCAAGGCATTGAGGTACAGAGCAGGCGGGTGTCCAGGTGGTCCCTGGGCACGAGTCTACATAGGCTTCCGTCACCAACTCTGTCTGCCCAGCCCCTTTGGGCCCAGGGAGGTGCTCTGCAGCTTCCGGGCCTTGCTCAGACATGGGAAACCTTTTATAACAGGCTGCTTCAGTCCCATCTGCCTGGAAGCACCACACAGCTTCTCATCATCACGATGTCAGGATGAGACCTGCAGGGCCCCTCTGAGTTGGGACCCCAAGACTCCTTCGTTCTCTTTCCTCTTTCCCTCCAGCTAAAAGGGACATCTCTTTTCCTGTTTAAGAGAAACTCCTTCTCCATTCCAGTTTCTGGCCAAGACATTTGGCCTAAGTCCATGAATCTTGCCCACCTTCTCTTTTCCATGGAAAAGGGGAAGCCAGGAAGGAAAGTGTTTGGCTGGCAACACCCCACCATTCCCTCCACTCCTTATATCAATGCACACACACATACACCTTTCCCCGATGCTCAGCAGAAAATTACTGCTTAAAAGGGTGGACTTGGGGTGGGGTGGGAGGGGGTGTGCAGATATGGGGCAGAAAAGGAAAAGACACAAAGTGGGAAAAACAGAGATTAAAATCAGTGTATTATTCTCAAGATTCCCAAATATTCTTTTTGCAGATTACAAAGCTAAGTACTGGAGGTTTCCATTTTCGAGAGATTTCCAGAGTCAGTTCTAGAGGGGAGTCAGAAAAGAGAGACCTGGGAACTTGATGAGCTTTCTGAAACCATTAACGTTTCCTGTGTCATTATTTTGGTTTTTGCCTGCTTTCGCATTGTGCTGACCTGTGAAGCTCTTCATTATTGGTTCGGGGGTCAGTAAGGGGATGTGGAGTGAGGAAACTGCAACCCTTTTTGGGATTCAGTTTTCTAGAGATACTAGGATATTCATGTGTGTGCATGTGTGTGTATTTAGATCCTATCTTACTCTAGAAAGGATTTCAGACTAGAAGATACAGTGTGAATGGGGTTATGAAAAAGAGAGAAGATGACGGAAATCTTGGTGCAAGCGCCAGGCAGAGGGGGTCTGGGTACACAAATGGCCCAGGGGAGCTGAATGGGCAGGAAGACTGTGTGCCCTTTGAAGCAGGGACGTGCAGGCCCAGGGGATGCTGGCTGAATTAAGAAGAGGACACAGGGTCTGTGGGTTCTCAGACCAGAGAGCTCAGCAACCCTGAATCGTTGTACCTCCCGGCTGCCTAGTGATCAGCTCCCCGTTCCAGGTGGCTGCCTGCCAGTGTGACGGGGACACCTATGGCCTCAACTGCGAACACTCCAAGAACCTCTGTGAGGAGCCGTGCTACCCGAATGTGAAGTGCAATCCAGGGAAGGGCTGTGAGGCCTGCCCCCCGAACATGACCGGGGATGGGC
>PVKY010006115.1:0-16399 GCA_004027775.1 Bradypus variegatus
ACAACTAATAAACAACCAGGAACAACTAGTAAATAATCTGGAATAACTGTGGGGGGACAAACATGACTGTCCACTCATCATACAACAATCTGAATTGGAGGAATGCCTGAGATCAAAGAACAGAATCTGTAAGTAAAAACTGCAGATCCAAGCCAAGAGCCCCTCCCCCCACTGGCAGTCCAAACTGCAAACCCTTGCTGTGATAGAAAGCAGCACTCTCTGAGCAAGTGAATATAGCTCAGCCCAGCTCCAACTGAGGTTTTAATTAACAAATGTGGACTGCTCAATACAAGCTATGAATCCCCAACAAGCAGACAGAGGCTTTTGGTGATGACTGACCTTGGAGAGCCAGAGGACCTCTTTGGGAGGGAAGGGGAGACCAGAGGACCAGGTGCTATCTCTGGCCGATGGGTGAAACTGAGTGTGGCCATGGACTGGCCCTGAAGGGGGACTTTCTGTCCCTTTTTTTGGCTCAGCAGAGAAAGCGTCAGCCATTTTCAGTTCCCAGAGCTCTGATCCAGACAAAGGTGGAGATAGCAGAGTCGGAGGGACTATTCAAATACAAATAATATCTCCCCAGGGGTTATATCTTCCCTAAGATGAAAGAGGTGGGGAGCAGTTCTACTATCTGCCTTCCATTCAGAATCAGACCCCAAAGCCTGGGAAAAAATAGCCATGGGCCACATCTCCTTACACCAGTCTGGAGATACAAGCTGAAAGGCGCCACCTGCTGGGTAGAAAAGCACAGTGACTTGAGGCCTCATGGTGTGTCAATCATCTAAGACACCCTCAGGGAAACTGGGTATGATTGCCTGTTCTGGTCTGGGAAAACCTTATTGGGGTAACCAAGGAAACCAGATGCCTAGACAACAGAAAACTACAACATACACTAAGAGAAATGAAGTTAAGGCCCAAGCAAAGGAACAAACTTATACTTCACTGAGATACAGAATTTAAACAACTAATGCTAAATCAATTCAAAAAGCTTAAGGAAGATAAGGCAAAAGAGATGAAATGTATAATGAAAACAGTGGGTGTACATAAGGTAGAAATCAAAACTTCAAAAAAACAACTGGCAGAATCTATGGAAATGAAAGGCACAACAGAAGAAATGAAAGACACAATGGAGACATAAAACAGAAGATCTAAAAGGGCAGGAGAAAACATTCAGGAACTGGAGAACAAGGCTCCTGAAAGCCTACACACAAAAGAACAGAGAGAGAACAGAGTGGAAAAATATGAGCAATGTCTCTGGGAATTGAATCACAACACAAAATACAGGAAGGTACATGTCATGGGTGTCCCAGAAGGAGAAGAGGAAGTGAAAAGGGGCACAAGCAATAATAGAGGAAATAATCAATGAAAATTTCCCATCTCTTAAGAAAGACATAAAATTACGGATCCAAGAAGTGCAGTGTTCCACAAACAAAATAGATCTGAATAGGCCTACGCCAAGACACTTAATAATCAGGTTATCAAATATCAAAGATAAAGAGAGAATCCTGAAAGCAGCAAGAGAAAAGTGATCCATCACATACAAAGGAAGCTTGATAAGACTATGTGCAGTTTTCTCAATTGAAACCATGGAGGCAAGAAGGAAGTGGGGTGATATATTTAAGATACTGAAAGAGAAAAACTGCCAACCAAGAATCCTTTGTGTGGCAAAACTATCCTTCAAATATGAGGGAGAGTTTAAAATATTCTCTGACAGACAATGAGAGAGTTTGTGAACAAGATACCTGCTCTACAGGAAACACTGAAGGAAGCACTGCAGACAGAAAGGAAAAGAAAGGAGTGAGAAGTTTGGAACACAATTTGGGGAGAAAGTAGCACAGCAATGTAAGTACACTGAACAAAGATGACTGTGGGTATGGTTGAAAGAGGAAGGTTAGGAGCATGTGGGACACCAGAAGGAAAGAGAAAAGATAATGACTGGGACTGTATAACTCAGTGAAATCTAGGGTTCTCAACGATTGTGATAAAAGATACAAATAGGTTTTTACATGAGGTAAAACAAATGAATGTCAACATTACAAGGTGCTAAAAATATGGGGGGATGGGGAGGAACAATCAATGCAAACTAGAGACTATAATTAACAGAAACATTTTATTATGCTTCCTTTAGTATAACAAAGGCAATATACTAAAGCTAAATGCTTATGGGGGAGGGGACATAGGGGAAGGCTATGGGAATCTTGGCATCGGTGATGTTGTCTGACTCTATTCTACTTTAGTTTAGTGCTAGCTTTCCTTTTGTTGTTTCCTAGCTGCCATGTTTTGTTTCATTCTCACTTTCTTTTTTCTTTTTCTTTTGTCTCTCTACCTTCTTTGACTCTTCCTCCTTCTTTGTGGAAGAAATGAAGATGTCCTTATATTGATAGAGGCAATGGTGGTGAATACATAAGTATGTGACTATACAGGGAACTTAGGATAGAATGTATGATGTGTGAACAAAACTGTCTTAAAAAAAACTAGGTTGATGAAGAAAACTTGAGGGCACTATGTAGAGTGAAATAAGACGAACACATAAAGACAAATATTTCAGGGTCTCACTGATATGAACTAATTATAATGTGTGAACTCATAAACATCAAATATAAGTTAGGATGTAGAACGAGGTTAAAGAATGGGGAGCAGTTGCTTATTATGAGCAGAATGTTCAACTAGGGTGAATTTAAACATTTGGAAATGGACAGAGGTGATGGTAGCACATTGTGAGAATAACTAACAGTGCTGAATGGTGTATGTATGTGGTGGAAAGTGTTAGCTCAGAGTCACATATGTCACCAGAAGGAGAGCTGAAGGTTAAAATATGGGAATGTATAAGTGATTCTTGTAGTGGACAATGTCTGTGATTAGCTGTACAAATATTAGAAATCTCTATCATGAACTAGAACAAATGTATGACTCTATAACTAGAAGTTAATAATGGAGAGACATATAATATAGGAAAAATATATACCTATTGCATACTATATACTACAGTTAGTTGTATTTAAACATTCTTTCATCAAGAGTAACAAATGTGCTATACTAATACTATGAATCAATAATGGGGGGATGGTTAGGGAAATGGGAGGATTTGAGTTTCCTTTTTTTGTCTTTATTTCTTTTCTGGAGTAATGAAAATGTTCTAAAGGTTGAAAAAAATTGTGGTGATGGATGCACAGCTGTATGATGTACAGTGGGCAGTTGATTGTACACTTTGGATCTTTGGATAATTGTATGGTATGTGAAGAATCTCAATTAAAACAAAAAAAAGATCATGGCTCTTCTGGGGTCCATAACAGTTTCAAACTGGCACAACCATAATTAAAATAACAGAAGTCGTAGACTACAGGTAGAGCAAGGTGGATGGTGAAAATCAGTGACTTTGTCTTTTCTCTAGCAGTTGGAGATCAATTGCTCAAAAGAAGAATCTGCTTTCTACATCAATACTGAACGTTTCCCTTCATAGTTTTACGCGTTTTAAGTGAATGTGGGGGTCCCAGGTGCACGGTCCCTTGGTTGCTTTTCCTACCTCACACTCCATCTGGCTCTCTGCTCTGGTGTGGGGGGAACCAGTGCGGACTGCAAATCCCCGGGGTGGGTTGATTTGTCTCCCTCCCAGGTTCCCCAAGTAGGGCTGATATTCTCGCCGTGCTGTGAGTAGGGGCTAGGCTTTCCCCATCATGCAGGTCCTCAAGAGCCTCATCTAACTGTAGTCTCTGAGTCCAAAGGGGGAAATCACATGCTAATCGGCGGTGAAAATGAAGGAAAAAAAAAAAGGAAGGAAGGAAGGAAGGAGGGAGGGAGGGAGGGAGGGAGGGAGGGAGGGAGGAAGGAAGGAAGGAAGGAAGGAAGGAAGGAAGGAAGGAAGGAAGGAAGGAAGGAAGGAAGGAGGCATCTGTGAGGTAGGTAAAGCCATAACTCAGATTCTAGCCAAGGCTGCTGTGGCCACAATGCGGATAACCAACCTTTGCGTGTGCCTTACTCAATTTGTTGTACCGTTAGGTCAGAGCTATTATTTGACGTGTTCTCGCAGTTTTTTTCTCCTTCTCCTCACCCTCCTGCTTCTCTTCTTCCTACTTCAGCAGCTAGAATTGCACCTCTGTCTCTTGAGCCCCCCTTCTCCCCTCGCCTTTTCCTTGTTCTTCAGGCCGTCCCCACTCCACCCCTATCGTCTCCTCTTCGGCTTCCCGGGTTCACTCCCTTCTCCACCACCGGCGTCCCCCGTGGCCGAGGCCGCGGCACCATCTAGGGGAGGGAGCTAAGAGCCGTTCCAGATGGTGCCTTCTGGAGTTTTCCACGATCGGGGGCCTATACTTGGTTTTCGTGTAGCTGCCAGTATAAAGGCCTGCCTCGGAAAAACAGGGCTTTCATTCAGCGATCCTCCAGGACTAACAGCTAGCAGTCCACAGTGGAATTCTCTGTCCCCATCGAGGACCACGCGGCGGAATGCATTCATTCACTGAGCTTCTATTGGGCGCCTAGCAGGCCAGACAAATGTTCTGGGCGAGGGGCTGCACCGTGCGCAAACTCAAGGTCTCTGCCACGAGGGGCCGGCATCTGGAGGCATCAGGGGGGAGGCGTGGTGGGACAGGGAAGGTTCCGGTCGTTCGCACCCTCTCCCACCCGCTGGGATATGAGGGTAATCTCGGTGAGCACGACACGTGAACAGAGCGAAGAAGGGAAAAGTGGATGATGGCTTTAGTCCCCAGAGGCTGCGGTCCTCACCTGGGGCCTGGCGTTCAGGCGTCGGCGTCCCTCACTCATGAGGCCCCGTGTCAATGGCCCAAGCATGACCAACTACGCTTGGCTTCGATGTTTCCGGCGTCCCTAAGTTCCTGGAGCCTTGGGGTCGGGGGTGGGGTAAGAGGGAGATTGAACAAAGTAAAATTGGAAGGGTGCCCTGGTTTGGGCGGTGGAAAGTAAGACCCAGTACCACAGCCTAACAATAGACAATTTTACATGACACACATAGTTATTAGCTAAACCCTTGCACGGTCTCTGTGGCGCAATCGGCTAGCGCGTTCGGCTGTTAACCGAAAGGTTGGTGGTTCAAGCCCACCCAGGGACGTTGTTACCTTAGAGTTTATTCCGTTTGGGTTACGGCCAACGTGGGCCTTCAGTGGGTTTGGTGTTTTTACAGCTAAGGTTTCATGCAGTATTAGAAATCTCAAAAATGGAGAACGAGCAAACCGAATCACACCTGTGGTGAAGCCATGGATGTGAAACCTGATCTGACACGCTGGCACTTAGAAAAAGTTGTTTGAATTTTCTGTTCCTTCAATTCTATATGGTAAAATGGGCCACTTCCCTCATGGGTTTTCCAAACCTTAAATAATATATGTGCAGTAAAAGCGTTGAGGCCAGTGTTGGGCATATGGTAAATGCTCAATTGCTCAATACACATTAGCGATCAGTCCGTCACCATCAGTGTTTTCATTATCTGCTGTGTGTGTGTGTGTGTGTGTGTGTGTGTGTGTGTGTGTAAATAACTGCATATCCTTTCTTGCTCTAGATGGATTCAAACATCCTCTAATTGATGTTCATGAAATCAGCTCCAATGTTTCTTTTTACAAATACTGCTGCTGGGAACATCCTTATAGGTACATACATGAGTCATCATTTCTCTGTTTCTCTAGGATAGATTCCTGGAAATGCAATTCTCTGCTAAAGTATTTGTGCATTTCAAATTTCACTAATTCCTGTCTAGTTGTACTGAAAAGAAGATATAAAAAGTTACAGTCTCAACATTTTGTGAGATAATTTTTTTCTCCACTCTCTTGCCAAAACGGGAGAGAACTTTCCTACCATTTCCTTTGAACTTAGTTTTGCCATCCTTTAACTTCTTGATGGAAGAGTTTCCAAATGAGTGTACACTCAGTTGGGCTCTGGACAAATGAACCAACTTCACCACCATGCTGGAAAAGCTAAACTGAGATCATTTTTCTTTGTTCTCTCCTATTTTCTGTCTGCTCAGCTCTCTCAGATAATCTGGCAGCCAGGAGCGTTCAGACTTATTACTCTAGGTTGGCAGATGCTATTGCTTGTTAATCTGTCTCAGAGTTCTTCTGCATTTTGTGGCTGTGGGTCTGTTTCAGAGGAGAGACCTGAGGTTGGTTAAGCCTCAATGCAGAGGCTGGCAGAGGTAAAACTTTTCCCACAACAGAAAGCTCAAGTTGCAGCTAACTAGGAATTTATCCAGCTGCACAGTGGGGCCACAGATATTGGGCCTGAGCAGAACAAAAAATGAGAGAGAGGGGGCGACTTCCCAAGTCATTTTTATTTTCTTGTGGCATCAAGGGGAGAGACTGCAATGTTAGAATTTTAGTTTATTTGGGAGAACTTAAAATTGGAGCTTTCTATTACTTTTTTGGAACTGTTTGGTCTATGCTAGTATGTGCTGCTTGTTTGCTGAACTAGGGTGGACAAGGAACAAGTGAAATTTGAAATAGGAACTAGAAATACAGGATGAATTTTCAGTCTTACCTAGGTTAAGTAAAGTCCTGGTTTGATCTGTTCAGAGGTTTAGGTGGTAAAATTAAAGTGACCATCTTTGAATGTCTTAAATGTCTTCATAGTGACCAGCTTACAATGGCTCTAAAACTACAAAAAGATTTTACTGTAGTTCAGTGATATTTATCTCCTAGAGGGATTGGCATATGTGGGTCTAACAAGAGAATATCAGGGGAATAGAGATAGGCACATGCAGAAAGGAAATTTTTTGCTCCTCTGCCCAAGCTCACAGTTCCCATAGGCCAAACAAATACTAACTGATTTTTCCAAATCCAGAACATGCACTGACATCACTAAGTGTTCAGGAGGGAGGGTAGAAAAAAGCAGAAGAGTGAGACTCTCTGTAGTCGCTATTCTATCTAAGATGCAGGAATAATGAGTAGGCTAAGACCCACCCCTACCTGGGAAGAATCCCACCCACCCCTGCTCTCATCTCACTTTCATCTTCTCACTTCCCTTTGTTGAATTTTTATCATTTCATTTAAATCTGAGATCTGAGATAATGTCATAATACCCAATTCTTTATACCTGGTGTCCTCCCTAATGTGCCTCAAGTCTGGGCCTCACCTAAACCACCTCTACACCTGTCATGGTTTGCGAAGTGTGATTTTTAAGCAAATTGTTCCTTGGTTTGGTCTTAAATATTATTGATTTGATAATTAAAAATTGTACTCTGTTTATCAGATTCTAGGTTGAATGGGACAAAAGACTTTTTCCTTTTCAACAATATCTCTAGATGAGATTTTCTAGATTCAATCTCATATTGCTGAATCTAGAGTTTATAGTGTGATCCATTGTTCTCAAGAACTTTATGGCCTGGCCTGTGCTTCCCCATTTCCTGGGTCTTATCTTTGATTTTTCCAATGTCCTATAGAGAAAAGCCTCCCACTACTTTCCATCACATATAATCAAGTGTTTATTTATCTCATTACCTTTAAATAAACATTATTACTCCTTGATTTTCCAGTTTAAGGCATTGACTCTCTTTCACATACTTGCTCCATCATCATCACCAAATCCAAATGTACTTCCCATTCCCTTATCCTCCAATAAGTTTGATGGATTCAATTATTCTATTATTATAACTAGATCCCATTCACACTTCAGCCACATAGGATATAAATAACAGGAATAAAAGACCTGTGTTTTCAGGGACTTTCTGCCAAGTGAATAAATTTGTGATTTTTAAATCATTGGCCACCCCTCCTCATCTATATTCCTATTCTAGGGAAGTACTGGACTTGACTTAGTGCAGCTTGGGTCAGTGCTCTCTCCTTGACCAAGTGAGACGGTGGCACCTCCATGAACTGCACCACCAAGACCTTCTCTGATGAGTGAGAGGCTTAAAAAAAAAAAAAAAAGGAGGAGGAGGAGGAGTAAAAAGAAAAATGTTGGATGCCTATCCAACAAAGATGGTAGGAAGAAAACCAAATCAATTCTGTGGATTTAAAAGGTGACTATTATATGCAGTAGAGGTTGGATTCAGGGTAAGAGGAAAGGGGTTTTGAGAGATGTGGGCCATACGTGCACTTGGGATCATGAGTTGGGGCCACTCATACCTGGTGGGGACTGCCAACCACAGGGATGGTTGAGGGGCTGTCCCGGTCATCAGGCAGTGCCTGGGCTTGACCTAAGGCAGTTCAGGTGGGAGACAAAAGGAAGGGGCATCTGCTCCATGAAGAAGAGTAAAGTCTCCAACACAGGCCTTGATAGGGAGTGAGGCTGCCCTGGGGATTGGCACCTAGAGGTGGCTGGCAGATAAGGGGATTGAAGCCCATTTACAAACTTGCAGTTCCATTAAAAGGGCCTTTAAGGAGAGAAGGTAGACGACTTGAGGAGGTGTGAAAAAGTAATGTATGTGATGCTGTGGAGAAGCCTGCTGGTCATCCCTGACTGGTCCCCTTGCTTAGTATTCTGGCCAGACTACCAGGGTCTATGCCATGGAAATTCACAGTCTGCTCAGCAACATCTTCAGCCAGAACAAGTCCCTGGGGGAACTTCAGGGCCTTGGGTGCCCTAGACGGACACAGGCCTTGCAGCCAATCCATCTGCAAGTGCAGAGATGGTGACTGCATGTTTGGGGCAGGGGTGGGGAGATAACTGCCAGTTAACTCCAAGGAATACAAGATCCTGAAGTGGCTCCTATGTGGCAAACCTATTTACAACCCCTACCCCACCCCCACCCCACCCCAGCCATCCCGGACCCTCACAACAAGAAGAGGAAACTTTTCAAAACCAATAGTAGATAAGCAGGTTTAGGCCTTCCCAGTAGAGTCAAGTTCTCAAGGGATCAATAAGGAATTCAAACCATGGGGGGAGGGAGGGGTGAACCCTCCAGGGTGAGGAGCAGAGATCGCCAAACCACAATTGAAATGCTCCTGTGATAACTCGGCTCCTCCCATCGCCGCCCTCTTTCTCTTTCCTACCTCCATTCTCTCCCTCTCTCCTCTTCGTTATTTCCTGTTTCTTCCCTTCCTTCCTCAGCTACCTTTTCCAGGACCTTTCCAAAGTGATCCCTGAAAAACAATGGTATTTTGCAATCCTTAGTAACCGCTGAAAGTTCTGAAACCTAAAAACCTAAGAGAGGTTTGGTGAACATTTTACCTAGCTGTGAAGGTCCTGCCAAACGCATCGCTAAATTTTTCTACCAAGCAGAAGAGAACGATTCCATAGGTCACAGCATCTTCTCCTTGGAGCAGAGGCGATGAAGACTAAGAGGGGCCCCATCGGCCAGGGCCGCTGTAGGTTCAGAACCTCTGTTCTCACGGAGAAGAGACGCTGGAATTCCCCGGCCCAGAACCTTCCTTTGGGCTGAATTTGGGGCGAACCCAGACGATTCCTTGGTTTCAGAATTTGGGACAACAGCCTCTAGTCATCAACAGAGTCTCAGAAGCTCAGGAATCTTCTGGTTGGAGAGAATCCATCCCATGCAAATAAGATGAAAGACGCCGAATTGGAACTGGAACCCAAGACCAGGACATTAAAAGCCGCACCCCATACAAAAGAAATTAAGGAAGCCGAGAAGTATAGTTTCTCATTTTTATCATTTTCTTTCGAAAAAGACACATGGCAGTGGTGCAATTACAACATTTCTCTGGTGAAAGAAACCTTGGGCTCTAAGATTTAGTGGAGGCAGCCTCTGCCTTTTTACCCCCGAGTCCCGAGATCGGAGGAGGCGAGGGACTTGCCGGGTCGCCGGACTCCTCGGCAGCGAGGCCCGGGCCTCGGATGCCCAGCCACGGGCAGAGCTGCAACCAGGAGGGCTCGCCGAGGACGGGGCGCCTCGAGCTCGGTCACACTTATGGGTCTGCCGTTTCTGTGCAGACTCGGCCGCTCTGGAATCCCGGTTTCTGGGCCATGGAAACAGGTGGTGAACAAAGGTGAAAGGCGCAAAAGAACGTTCAGAGACGTGGAATAGCTCGAGCTCGCGTCCGTCCCCGGACCCGGAATTAAGTCCAGTGGAAATTGGGAACCACGACCCATTCGAGTTGGAAGGAGTCCTCAGGACAGCCAGAGTAAAAGTCGCTGTGGTTTTGCAGTAAATATTTAGGTCCCACCGAGACTTGAACTCGGATCGCTGGATTCAGAGTCCAGAGTGCTCACCATTACACCATGGAACCACACATACCATATCCTCCCCTAACTTTTTCGGGGTGTGTGAGTTTTTCGCAGCCTCCCATTCCCAAGGATTTCCTTCTCACGACATTTCTTTTCCTGGTCACACAGGACCCGAGTGTGGCTCATCTGCAACGGGGGGAGTCGCCTTCGTCTCTGCCGATCTCTTCAGGTTTGTATCTAAGGGAAAGAGAGAATCCACTTGGGACTTAGGGATAGGGGAGAAGTTTTCAGCCCTCCACCCAAGCCACCGGCGCTGCCTCTGTTTACAAAGTTCCCTGCCCTGGGGTAAATTTCCCACCCCCCAAACAAAAATGTGTTGCTTTTCTTTTCTCTGTAATTGTCCTTTTCCCATTGCCCCAAAAGCATTGATGCGTCAGAACAGGACTTGATACTTACTGGGATTTCCTCCTCTTCCTCTCATTCTGTTTCAGATCCCCTCCTTTCTCCCGGTCTTCGGCACTCTCTTCCTTTTCATCCCTCGCGCTTCCTCCATCTCCTTCGCTACCACTTCTCCTCCCTTCTCTCTGCTCCTCCTTCCTCAATACACAGCACAAGCTTCTAAAACACCGGTGGGACACGGCTCACTCTGGTCGCGCTAAATCCTGCAAAATAAAACCACCCAGCGCAGTTCTGCTCTGCCGGCTCTCCCCTCTTGTCGCCCCCTGGTGGCCACGCGGTACCCCGCACAGTGATCCGTACTGTCCCCGGAGCTGCTGGTGCGCGGGACGCCGGGCAGAGCGAAGAGTCAAAGAACGCTGAGCGGTTCTCAGGACCTTGAAATAAAAAGTCCCAACAATCACCGGCTGAGACAGACACGTGAAGGAAAAGGGCGTGCTCGTTTCTCCTAGCTACAAACGGGGGCTGTGAAAGCAACTATCTGGTATTTTAGTATGCAAAATGTCCAGAGTGCCCCAAATGTGGGTCTAGGGATCATTGCTAGGCAGAAAAAAGGCTGAGGGGTCAAAAAAACCCCAAACGTATCGCAGCCAGACCTTTGGCCTTTAAATTTCCAGTGTCCCGGAGACTCGACCCAAGTTCTTCACCCCGACCTGTGCATCCCAGCATCTAAGTGACCGGACCCTCATAACTCTTGAATAGAGGGTGGGTCTTAGACTCCTTGTGTAGGAGTGGAAAGTGGAGTAAAAGTTTTGCCCCCCTCACCTGAGGCAGTCTAGTCTGATTTAGTGGAGAGTTACAAATGAGCCACAGCTGTGGTTTACATACCGTGAATTATGGGCAAAAAGTGTAAGTTTCTCTCTCTCCCCCCCCCCCTCCGTGTCTCTCTCTCTCACTCATTTTATTGTACAAGTAATTTTAAAAGAGAATATATCCGTGTGTTCCCTGTGCTTAAATAAAGAAATGAAGAAAATGAGGATAAAATGAAAGAAATTTCGTTCAGATATGTGATGCACATGGAAGCACATTCATAGGTTCTGGGAATTAAAATGCAGACATCTTTGACGGAGTTATTCTGGCTACCACAAGTGTTCTTGGGCTCATTACTCCCTATTACTGATGCAAAGTCCTTCCGAGTACTCTACCCAATGTTTTGTGAATTATGAGGGTTACAAAGTTGATGTGAGCAGCCAATATTCCTGACCCTGGGTGAGCTCTGGGTACTGTTCCTTCAAATCTCCTTTCTGGTGGTTCTTTCATCACCCTCAGAAAGTTTCCTTTTTCACATAATTGATCAATACCCTGTTGCATACTCAAGAGGGACCCTTTGCAGATTTCTTCAGCTTTTCTCTGGGCAGCTCTCTCCTCTCTGGTACTCTGCCCTGTGCATTCTAGAAGCTTGGGTCTCCACAAACTCAACTCCATGTCCTCCTCACTCAGGTGGTTTATCAGGCAGAAAACTACATTTTCTAGTTATGACCTGGAAATTCTCTCAAGGTAGTAAGCTGGTGTAATTTCAGGGCTCGCTTTGTTTGTTTTCCATATTTCACAGATTATTGTCCTTCACTGCTGATAGCTAATGCCTGAAAAACATTGTTTCATATATTTTGTTAGATTTTTAGCTACTTTTAGTGAAGGGGTAAATCCAATCCATTACTCCATGTTGGTCAGAAGTGGATGCCTCCTGGTACTTTTTATTGGATGTCAATAAGTGACTGTTTACCTTGTTGAGTGCTGGATATTTTGATATACTTACAGGTTTGCTTGAATTTTCTTCTGGGATGCAATTATTTGGAAACCATTTGGGCCTTCATAAAGTTTTAGTTTCTCTTCAGCATGCATCCCACGACACTTCAATAATTGGCAAATATCTTGGGACCATATGCTCAAGTCAAGCCCCTTCTCTAGTTGGCCTTTATCACCTCAACATTATGAGACTTTGGGAGATTTTATTGTGCTTTATATAAACCTTTGTGCTAGCTCTTGAGCTTCTCATGTAGTCTAGAACTCAACTAAATGTCCTTCGGCAAAAACCTGCTATGCATTTAAAGCCCCACAAGTTTACAATTCATTCTGCCATTCCCATGCAACCAACCAGAGCTTTGTTGTTTTCAGTGTATTCCACAGGATATGCTCTTCCTGAGCAAAACTCAATCCACAGCTCATGCCCAGATAAAGCATATGGCCCCAGGGTATAAAATGGCTAGTGAGTTAACCGACCTTGGACAATTCTACTTTCTCTACTGAACTTTCCTTCCTCTAGTCCTCGTGCTCCCACAGTTCTGTGCATCTAAAACTAAGACGTCACCCTCAGCATCCTGAGGTCAGATTGACTCTTCATCTGATAGATCCCTAGTTTGTAAAATCCTTTTTTCCCTCCCCAGATACTATAACTCTAGATTACTCTCTCAAACAATTTACAGGACTCAGCTATGCTTATTGGGGGAGAAAAGGAAACACTGCCTTCAGGTTAACATGTTTCCAAAACATTTTCAGCCTGCCCTGGCCCCTAGAAATATTTTCTGAGTTACTGTCGTGTCCAACGCCCTTCCCACCCCTCAATCCTAACCCCTAACTTGTAATTGTAATTCAGATGTACTGTAACCAATGACAAACACCCTGGGAAGCAAGAACTAAATTAAAGAGTTTTAGGTCAACTTTGACTGTATCAGTCTGGCCTGGAGACAGATTTCCACCCCCACATCCAAATCCAAGTATCGGGTCTGCACTCAGCTTCATGGCTCTTTCAGGTGCTCAATATCCTTACCTGATGTTCCCATCATAAGCGGTCATTAGCTGGAGGGCTGTGAAAGCTGTAGTGGGGGGAAATTAGTTCAGGAGTAGATGAGAAGTCTGTGAGAACCTACCTAATTTTTTAAATGTAATTTTACTGAGATATATTCAGACACCATACAATCTATCCAAAGTATACAATCATGGGTTCACAGTATCATCACAAAGTTGTGCCTTCATCATCATGATCATTTCCAGAACACTTGCATTACTCCAGAAAAAGAAATAAAATCTACTTGGGGTTTTGAAGCATCATATAGCATATGGAACTTGGGCCTTCTGACCTCTTGACAAGAGAAACTTCCTCTGACGCTAAGTTGATGAAAATGGAAAACCCTCAGGCACAAGTCTCCTTCAGAGCAGTGGGAGATCATGAAGCATTTCATCTTCAGTTAATGGGTCAGAAAGGGAGGTGATATTCCAGATCTGCATGTCTACTGCTAGATGAACAGTGACCATGGAGGTCAGAAGGGCAGGAAGGGAGGCTCGTATGATGTCTCTGAACCTTTGGCATCATGGGTAATTGCAGACGCAGGGAGATGGGGATGGGTTTGGAAGGGAATCATTGAAACACCCCAAGCCAAGTGGGTCAGGGGAAAATGCTTTAGAAAACACGTGCCAATGCGAGTTTCGGCCTTGATGGAATTCTGGTACCATTTTGTTTCAATGACATTTTGTTTTCAAGGTACATGATATTTATGAGACTGCTCTGCCAGAGCCTGAGCCCATTTCACATCTTCCACCCTCTACCTCTAGTCTGCAGGTAGTCTCTGAACCTGCTAATGAGGTTTAAAGGTAACTATTTTGATCCATTTCTATTACCACAGATTTTCATTACCCATTCTTCCACTTTATATCTCGACCCCTCTCCTCATCAGCTCCCCCTACACTCTGGTTGCTCCCATACTGTCATTCTTTTGTCTCCCTTACAGAAGTTCAACTTTATTGATTCTTCAGAGCAGTAAATATAAGGGAACTTGGTTCCTATATTTGTTTTAGGAAAAGGAAGTTTTAGAAAAAGGAAGGCCAGCTATATAAAAACATGTGAAATAAAGTGATGGAAAGATATATTATAATTATGGGCTTGAACAAGGCCAACTGAAGAGAGTTATTTGCTGTTAAAATGAAATATATAATCCCTGGACAATGGTGAAAGAATCTGACAAAGAAAGAAAATGATGAGAAGTAGGGAGGGTCTAGGATAGTGGTCCTCACCCTGGATGTCTATTAGAATCATGTGGGAAAGGTAAAAAAATGTACAGATGCTTGGACACTACACCAGAGATTTTTATTTAATTGGGTTGAAGGTAGTAGAGTGAGCATCAATATTTTTAGAGAGTTTCTGTGAGTCATATTAATGTATAGCCAGGGAAGAGAACCACTGGTCTAGGATCTGTTAATCCTGCATAGAATGATAGCTAAGTGTGCAAGCAGTTCACAGACAACGCTAACACTGGCATAACCTGGAAAAAAGAAAAAAAAAAAAGAGAGAGAGAGAGAGAGAGAGAGAGGAAAAGTGGCAGATGTAGGGATAACTTCACTTGTGTCCCATACATCTGTAACATCACCCTTTATTCAAATGTGTTTCTTTGGGAAACTACATTCTTTAGGTCCTGAGAGCGCCAGGACAGATAGATCTTGATAATATAATCAGTAATCAATGAAAACCTCAACTATTATTGCTGATTTATAATACCTTTATTAAATAATTTTATGGAAAAAGCCAACATTTCTCAATGTGTCACATCATATAGTTTTCAGATGTATCAGAGTTCAGTGACAAATTCATTTGGAGAAAGGACTTAAAATTCATACTTGCATGCCACCCCCTTGTGAAATATTGAAAAGCAGCTCTGTACCTCAGCAATGAAGTTTACAAAAAGCACCATTAAAAGGACTTTCACTTACTCCCCTTGAAATTATAGTCTTATACTCTCTTTATGATAGGCATAGAGCTGTACTCATTCAAAATGTTTCAGATTAACAACCAACATCCTTCAATTTACCAAACTTCAAACAAGTCTCACACATGTGGCCCAGCAGATTAGAACTAATCAACATCAGTGACCTTTGGCTGGGCTAAAACCACATGCTGGGTAGTATTAAGTGTCCTGTAGATAGGAATAGAAAAGAAGGAAGATGATCAATACCTAATATAATACTTAAAGTAGGTATCCTTTGACCATTTAACCTTTCTGACACTACAGAACCCACACAATCTTAGTGCAAAGCACAGGGCTAAACACAGTTAACTAAAATATCAACTAATGCTGGAGCTAATAAAGTCTTATTTTTTACCAAAGCTTGCTTACTTCAAAACACAATTGAGAAAACCAAATCAAGACAAAGCCCAATTTACAACCCTAAAGGGAATCAATCCACTGCTGTAACTTGGGTTGCATAAGTTTTTCCTGAGTTGAGTTTTCCTTCCCTCCTCCTTTCCTTTCTTCCTTCTTTCCTTTTCTTTCTGCCTTTCTTTCTCTGTCCTTTTTTCTTATAGTTTAGAAATAGATGTTCTTTTTATTCCCAAAGTTTGGGCTCACTGCAGAAACCACAGCCCTTCGATCTCCAATTGTGATAGGTGCCTAGAGACAGATACCTAGATCTACAGTTTCCAAAGACCTTAATCCTTTGCCCTCCCATGTCCTGTATCCTGTATCCTGTGGTAATTACAGTCAGTAGCAGCTGGAAGAAGACAGCAAGTATTTGGCTTTAAGGATAAGTCAGAATCATAAAGGAAGAAATTGCATATTAGTTTTTAAGCCCATGCCCCGAAATCACTGGAAGATGTGGGATTTAGAAATCTCTGAGAACAGAACATATTTCAAATATACACCGAAACAGACTATTGCATATCATTTTAGTTGAGGTCAAAATCTTAAAAGCCCCATTTCCCCAAATAAAATAGGGAATCCTATCATAAATACATGCCCTGCATTTACACACAGGATTACTATAAACCCAGTCTGGAGGTATCACTTCTCTATAAACTTAACTTCATCTTACCTGCAGTTTTTTCAGTTGTTTTATCTCAAATCTATTAGAGCTAGAAGAGATTAGAAATATTTAGAGGGAAGTAAATGGGCCAGGG
>PVKY010006116.1:0-16509 GCA_004027775.1 Bradypus variegatus
CCCCAAGTGCTGGGAGCCAGAGGATGCTAGGGGAGAAGAAGTCATGGCGGAATGGGTGGATTGGTCTATGTGGGTCTGGGTGGGTGGCAGGGATCTCGTCTGAGCTTGGAGGAGCCTGTCTACATTGCCTTGTTCTCCACAGTCCCTTGATCGAAGAGAGCTTGGAAATGGGTGAAGAACTCATACGTCCCAGCTTCAGCAGCCCAGCCAGCTCCCTGGGGCCTTGGGCTGGTTTCTCAGACTCAGTGTCCTTGCCTGCAGAAATGGTGCTAAGAAGCCTGGAAAGGAAACAAGGGCCAGAGTGCTCCAAATAGTCCTTTATAAACTGGAAAGTGTTTCAAATGTGGGCCAGGACTTTACAAACTGTAGGGGGCTTTAAAAATGGACAGATGCATTGTCAATGTAAAGCCTGCTCACTCCAGCCCCTGCCTGGGCCCAGGGCACCCAAAGGCTCCCATTAGGGGTGATAAGGGTGCTCAGCTGACACCTGTTCCCCCACGGGGCTGCAGAGAGGGCCATGACCTTGGTGATAGGCGACCAGAAGCCTGGAAGGGCAGGGGTTCCCAGGCCCAGAGGCACCGGTGGGAGCTCCTGCCCCTCACCCATCTGTGCCTCTTTCTGCCCTGGTCTGAATCACACTCCAGTGTGAATCTGGGCACATCTCCACTCTCCCTTTGATTTAGTGTTTCTCAGAGTCTTTCCAGGGAGGATCCTAGTCTCCGAATTGCACGCAGTTGTTTTCTGTTAATGCAAATGCCTGGCCTTCCCGACCACCGATGCCCAGGAATCTGCATTTGAACCCACTCCCTGAAGGATCCTGATGCACAGTGATGTCTAAGAAGCTTTGGGTGAACCCCTGATCCCCTGCATGGGATCCACAGGGTGTCCTAACAGGGCCTGGCCTGTAACAGGCCGCGGTTTCCTTATCTGGGGAACGGGAGGGATAAAGGTGCCTGTCTTGCCCACCACCCACTGAGGTAGTTCCACAAGCATCAGTCCTTCTGAGGATGAGGTGAGGCGAGCAATGGGTCAGAACTCTAAGCACAAAAGGGCACCAGAAATGGAAAGTGCAGCAGTGTGCATGAGAGGAGAGCCTCCGTGTTCACAAGCGCTGAGAAGACCCAGCCGAGGCCTGGAGGAGCACGGTGTGCCCTCTTCATACTGGACCTCTGGAGGGGTGCTTTCCTGCCCACAGGAAGGATGCATTCTGCCTCCATTGGAGTTTCCCCCAAAGCAGACCCTGAGATAAGGACTTGGGTGCAGGAGTGTTCTGGTTTGCTAATACTGCCGTTATGCAAAATACAAGAAATGGATGGCTTTTATAAAGGGGATTGATTTGGTTACAAAGTTACAGTCTGAAGGCCATGAAAATGTCCAAATGAAGGCATCAACACAAGTATATCTTCTCTGAAGGAAGGCCAATGGCATCTGGAAAACCTCTGTTAGCTGGTAAGGCATGTGGCTGGCGTCCGCTGATCCCGGGTTGTATTCCAGCTCCACTCTCAGCTCCTATGTGTTCTTCAAAGTCTCTCTTGGCCGCAGCACCTCCTTCTGTCTGTGAACACTTTTATAGGACTCCAGTGATTTAATTCAGACACACCCTGAATGGGTGGGGTAACATCTCTGTGGAAATTATCCAATCAAAGGTCTCGCCCACAGTTGATTGAGTCACGTCTCCATGGAAACACTCAATCAATAGGTTCCAACATAATCAACACTATCACGTCTGCCCCCACAAGATTGCATCAAAGAACATGGCATTTTGGGGCACATAATTCATCCAAACTGGCACAAGGGGGGTTATTTGTGAGGGGATTACAGGGAGGAGGAATGGGAAAGTGAGGCAGGGGAGGGAGAAATGAAGCAAAGCTTATATTAAAGAGCAGGTCACTGCTGCAGGCAATCGGGGCTCAGTCCATACTGGGGACCCTCTGAGGAGTCAGGTAGAATTCTCCCCCCACCCCCCAGAGTTTCCCCACCGAGGGACGTGAAAGCCGGGATATGTCTACCGATTCCTGCCCCTCACTGGGTGAAGTTGCCCCTGGAGGTGTCAGCACTTCCTGGGCACTCCGTGTGCCTTGGAGGAAGCTCTGGGGCAAAAAAAGCAGGGAGATGGGGGTGCATGGGGTGTGGGGCAGCTGCAGCTCGCCAGGAACGTCCGCAGCAGCTGCAGGCTACTCCTCGAGATTGACGGGGGAGCACAGGCTTCGGTGCATGGCCTCTGCTGCTCTCTCTAACGGTGTCCTCTAACAGTGTCCTGCCAATCCAGGGCCGGTCCTGCCCCTCCAAACCACCTGCAGCCCACCCGGCCCTTAAAGTCCTCTCCATCCATCCCAGCCTTCACCATCTTCCCTTTAAAAAGAGGCAACAGTTTGGATTTCTTTTTTTAGGTGATGAGGTAATGGTTTATTTCACCTCTCCAAGTGATACCCCCCCACCCTCAGTTTGAATCATTTTAATGGCTTTAGATCACAGGTGCTGAACAAAACTGGGAGGGAGGGAGGCCGCCAGCCCAAACAGTACTAAGTGCCTCCTACATGTGTGTCGCTTTCACATCCATTAGACCATCACCAGGGGTCTCTGCAGTAGGTGACATCACCCCAGCTTTTTAAAGACGAGGAAACCAAGCCCAGAGAGGTGAAGTCATTTGGCCAAGGTTGCACAGCTCCTATGTGGCCGAACTGCTGGATTCCAAGGCACGGGCTCTTTCCCCCCATCTCACTGCCCCTCTCTTGACCTTCCCTTATTTTGTGGGTGCATGTATCAGTCCTCAGCCAGGACCTCACTACCCAGGGTCGGCCACTAGCATCAGCCTCTCCCAGACCTTACTCCAGACCTACTGAATCAGAATCTGCACTGTAACAAAATCCCCCGGGATTTTTGTGCACATTAAAGTTGGAGACGCCCGGTCCTAGATAATGTTTGTGACCAGGGACAGTGTCTTCCTTTTATATTCCAGGAGGGTACTTCCTTGGGCCATTGCAAATGCTAAAATATCGAGGCAGTAATAAATTCCTGTTGGTTGGAGACTGATGCCGTGTGGCCGGTGTGGAGGCAATCTGCTTTGCCACAACCCGGATAAGTGTGTGCCATGCGCCTGGACAGGCAGGCAGGCACGGTCCGCGTGGATGTGGTTGCATTATTGGATGGCCATCGAGCCCCAGCGCTGAGCAAGGCATGGCATTGGGCATAGATTTGTGAGTCTGCTGGGCAGTGACCTGGATTCAGTGTTCAGTGGAGTACTGGGTGCTCTGGAGGAGATCAATAAGCAATTATAATTATTATTGCCATTAATAATAAATGCTACACGCTCCAGACAAAGATGCTGTAGTGAGGTGGGCGCTCGCCTCGGAGTGAGCTCAGCCCGATGTCCTTCAAATTCGGCTCTGTGCAATTACAGAGCATCTCTCCGCACAGGCGAGGTGGGGGAGTTCTCCCAGCCTCTGTTCCTGGGGCTCCCTGGGGGGTGGGGAAGGATGGGGGGCCTCCCAGGGAAAGCAGCAATTTCCGGGGTTGAATGGAAGTCAGGGGATATTCCTGGGGATTGGTTGTTTAAGGGGCAATCCCAGAAAATTCTTAGTTGGCCTAGCTGAGTTGATCCCCTTTCCCACCCCAGCCTGGGCAGAGCTCATTGTTTTGTCCCCATTCCTTGTCCTTTGCACAGCCTCTAGGAGAGCTCTGCTCACACTGCATGTGTGTGATGGCAGGTGGCAGTGTGTCCTAATAGCTAGGCATACACCAGGCTTCACCACCTATGAGCTGTGTGTCCTTGGACAAGTTGCTTAACCTCTCTGGGTCTCAGGTCACTCATTTGTAAAATGCAACAATAATAGTACCCATTGCACAGGGCTGCTGGGAAGATGGAGATGAGTGTAAAGTGTCTTGCACATGGTGAATGCTCCAGTGTTCATTATATACTTTCCTGTATCTTGTTCATCACTGAAACCCTAAGAAGAGGCTCAGCGTGTGTGGATTAAATCAGTGGGACAAGGAAAAATCATAGCCAACACTGACTAACTGCTCTCCCTGTGCCAGGCACTGTTCTAATCATTTTTGCATCTCTTAACTTAGGTTATCTTTGTACCAATTCTTGAAAGCAAGGGTATTGTGCCCATTTTACAGATGCAGAAACCAGGTCAGAGAGTTAGGAAGAGATGGAGCCAGAATTTGAGCCAGCCAGTCTGAGTCCCTGCTGTTAACTCTACTGTCTCTCAAATGAATTCCTGAAGGAAGGAAGGGTGGGAGAGAAGAAGGGAGGGAGGGATGCAAGAGATTATTAGGCAGATAAAGAGCTAATAAATGAACTGATGGAGAGATGAAAGAGTGAGAACTTCCCTCAGAGAGTTATTATGAAGATTAAAGGAGTAAAGGCACAGGAATTGGTATGTAGTACATGCTCAATAAACATTAGCAAGGATGACAATGACAATGAAGACAGAATGACTGAATGGGTAAATGCATGAAAGATAGTGAATGGAGACCAGCCAGATCTGTCAAGAAGCTGAGAAGAAATGTAGGCAAATTCCCTCCCCATTCCATCAAGGGTGAAGAGACTCTCCTAAGATCACACTGCTGAGACTGGAGACAGGATTCAATTCCAGAAAACCCTCTTGGGCACAGCCACTGTCCTTGAGGGGCATCTCACTGTATGGGAATAATGAGACTTTTCTAAAGAACTGAGGCAGAAGTAGTGGGGAAAGCACATATTATTCAATTCAGTATGTATTTGTCGACTGCTTACAGTGTGTCTGTTCCTGTGTGAGGGGATTCCTGACATTTTGATTGACATTCAGCCCACTCTCCCTTCTGGCTTCTGGACCCAGAGGCCCTTCTGTAGGGCAAGGCCTTAGTGGGTAGGAATGGATGGAATTCAGAGTGGCCGCCGTCAGAGGAAAAGACTTTCGGGTTGTATCAGTCAGGTTATGCTGCAATAACAAGCAGCCCCCAAATCTCAGTGCCTTAAAACAACCCTGCAGAGGTTCGTATCTCACTTATGCTGCACGTCCATCGTGGGCTGGTGGGCTGTGCTCCACGTAGTCATTACTCAGGGTCCCAGGCTGTGCAGGTGCCACCATGTGGGACGTCACTGGTTACCCTCGCAGGGGAATGAGAAAGGGTAAAATCACCACTGGCTTTTTAAGACTTCCACCTGGCCGTGACGCACACTTCACGCCCGCTCACATTTCCGTGGGAGCCTACAGTCAAGGAAGTGGGGAGGGCAGATCCTACTGTGTTCCAGAAGGAAGAGAGAATCAGAATATCAGTGAATCACATCAGTGTCCACCACCGAGACCCATGGGAGGAGGAGGGGCCTGTGGCTGGGCTGTTAGTTTATTTGTTGCTTGTGTACACAAGTGAAACTTTGTAAGGTGGCTCGCCAGAGTTAGGAATCCTACCAGGCTGGGGTTAGGGCACAGCCTGGGGTTGGGATCAAGGTTCAGTGTGGGATCAGGTTAGGGCTTAGTCTATGACCAGAGTCAGGGTTCAGTCTATGACTGGGATCAGGGCTCAGACTTTGACAAGGGTCAAAGCTCAGTCTGAGACTGGGGTTATTAGGGTTTAATCTGTGACCAGAGTTGGGGCTTAGTCTGGGATTACCGGGGTTCAGAGTCAGGCTGTGACTGGGCTGAGGGCTCAAGTTGTCACTGGGCTCAGGACTCAGACTGGGACTGGGCTCAGGGCTCAGGCTCTCACTGGGCTCAGAGCTCAGGCTGTGACTGGGCTTAGGGCTCAGGCTGTGATTGGGATCAGGGCTCAGGCTGTGACTGGGCTCAGGGCTCAGGCTGTGACTGGGCTTAGGGCTCAGGCTGTGACTGGGCTCAGGGCTCAGGCTGTGACTGGGCTCAGAACTCAGACTGTGATTGGGATCAGGGCTCTGACTGTGACTAGTTCAGGGCTCAGTCTGTGACCTAGATCAGGACTCAGGCTGTGACTGGGCTCAGGGCTCAGGCTGTCACCGAGCTCAGTGCTCAGGCAGTGTCCAAAGTCCAGGCTCAGTCTGGAGCAAGAGTCAGGGCATACCCTCGGGCCAGGATGAGGTGCCAGCCCTTGGTCAGGATCAGAATTCCCCAGGGACCCATCCGTACCCACCTGCCCTTACCTCCTCCGTTACCTTCCAAGGCTGGAGCCTCACACCCCACAACCACCGACCCGAGCATCCACCCCAGCCCCAGCCTCAGACCCCAGGAGGCCCCCCCTCCCATGCCCGCAGCCTGGGGCCCCTCATCTCCGCCACCCTGGGCGCTCCTTCCCTGCCGCTGCCTCCCCTCTGCCACCAGCTGCCAGCTCCGTCTGCTCGCTCGCTCTGCCTCGCCCCCTCTCTGCCTTAGAGACAGCTATAAGTCTCCCGTGAAATATATACAGTGTAAATATATAAAAAGCTTGTGCCTGCCTGCTGCTTATGTATTCATGAAATAGTAAATAAATTTTATGGGATAATTTGAAGGCTGCCAGGAAGCCGGGGATGAAAACGAAGGCCTAATGAGACGGAGTATCGGGGCAGCACACTCGCTGTCGATCTGCCGCCGCCCGGCCGCACGGGGGGACGGGCCCATCTCCCGCGGCCCAGGGCTTCGCTGACGAGACACTTTGGAGGGGCTTCCGGGTGTCATAAACCATGGGTGTCTGCAGCAGGGGAGTCGGACGGTGGGGGCTGACAGCCGCCTTCCGGGAGACCCAGGAGGGTGAGGTTTTCTCCTGGCCCTACCAGGGACTGGCTGTGTGACACTGAACCGGTGACAGTCCCTCTTTGTGCCTCAGTTTCTTCATGTGCACCCACAAGGGGCCCAGGCCGGGGGGGCCATGACTCTCTCTCTGTTCCTCTCTGTTGTGGTCCTTCATGGTCCTTATTACAGTTTGTAGCAATGTATGTATTTCATGCTTATTGGATTAATATCTGTCTTCCACTGAACTTCCACTCCATTTGGGCACAGGTCTCCGTCTCTTCTGCCTCATGTTTAGTGTCCCCAGTGTCTGGCACAGAAGAGGCTCTCAGTAAATATCTATTGATTGGATGAGTAATGGAATGAATGAATGAATGAATGAGTGAAAAATCCAGAGCAGACCCCAAACCCACTTGCCTCTCCCTACCTCCCCTACTGCCACCTCCTTCAAGCCACCCTCGCCACCCGCCTGGCTTTGGCAGTGGCCTCTTCCGTGGCCGGCCTGCTGCCACCATGCCACCCTGCAGTCCCTTCTCCCCAGGGCCCTCGGGGGCATACCATAGCCCTCCTCTGCTCACAACCCTCCTGTGGCTCCCATCTTACTCAGAGAAACAGCCAGCATTTCTGCACAGCCCTGCACGATCTGCCACGGACCCCTCGTGGCCTCCCCTCCACTCCGCCGTCTGCCTCTCACTCCGCTCCGACCATGCTGCTCCTGGACTGTACTGGGCACCGGACTCCCCAGGGCCTTGGCTTGGTGTGTTCTTTCCCTGGTGTGTGTTTCCTGGAGCAGGCAACATAAATTACCCACAAGTGGGGAGGCTTAGAGATTTATTCTCTCAGTTCTGGAGTTTAGAAGTCCAAAATCAAGGTGCTGGCAGGGCCGTGCCCCTGGGGAAGGCCCCAGGGGAGGACCCCTCCTTGCCTCTCCCCTTGTTCTGGGGGTGCCACCAGCCCTGGTGTTCTCAGCCTGCAAAAGTATCATCCAGCTTCTGCATCTGCCTTCCCGTGGCCTTCTCCCCAGGTGCCTCTGTGCCCACATCTCCGTCTCTTTATAAGGACACCTGTCATTGGAGGTAGGACACCCCTACTTCAGTCTAACATTGTGTTAACTGTGGGATTTAGGTTAGCTTCAGGAAGTACTTCCCCACATTCTCGTGGGCCTTAAGCATTTCAGAGTTATGCTGGGGAAGATTCAGGCTGTTTTCTCTGGCCCTGCTTGAAGGCATCTTAACATCTGCCAAGAGCCTGTTTCCAAATAAGGTACATTCACAGGGACCCAGAACCGGACTTGAATGTACCTGTTTCGGGGGACCCAATTCGCCACACCGCAGCATCCCCTGGCAGACTCCCTCACCTTTTCATTTGCTGAAATCCTATTCCCTCTCTGCGGTCACCCTGACCACCTTACGCAAAACTGCAACCCAGCCTCTCCTGACGCCCCCTGTCCCTTTCCCTGTTCCCACCCCTCCCACAGTACCTGCGTTCTGATACATTATATAATTTACTTAATTTGCTTGTCTGTTTCCTCTCGATCTCCCCCCTCCCTTGGGAATGTGAGCTCATGAAGGCGGGGTTTTTTTGTCTGGTTTGTTGTTCCCTGCTGTGTCCCCAGCACCTGGAACACAGTAGGTGCTCAGTAACAATTGGTTGGTTGAATAAATGAATGAATGAATGAGTATCTAAGGGAGCTTCCAAAGCTGGTTTCATTCATTTTATTCATTCATCAGGAGTGTTCTGAGGGTGGGACAGGGTGGGACGGGTAGTGTCCTGGGAGAGGGCCAATGAAGGAAAGTGGCCCACGCTGGCTTGGGTGGGCACAGAGAAAAGGATGGCTCTGGGGGAGGATGACAGGGAGGTGAAAGGCAATCCTGGACCTGTTGTAGGGAAGAAAGCCCTCACCCAGAGAGAAAACCAGCAGGACTCTGCCCATCGGGCAGAGGGAGAAATGTGAGCCTGCAAAGTCCAGCCCAGTCTGGAAGCAACCTTGAGAAGTCATTGAGGCCAGCCCCCTGCCTTCAAGCATGGCCAGAGAAAACAGCCTGCTTCTTCCAGGGGCAACTCTGAAACGCTCCTCAAGGCCCATGAGATTGTTGGGTATCTCAGAGTATTGGGGTACCGACTGATTTGTGTGCCCCCAAAATACGTTTCAGTCCTAACCCCTGGTCCTGTGCATGTGTATTTACTAGTAAATGGGATCTTTGGACGAGTCAGTAGGTAAGCTGAGGCCACTGGATCACACCACCAGTGTGACCAATGTCCAGCGGGAGGTGAGTATGGACAGGCCAGCTGGATGTCAGAGCCCACGGTACTTTCTCAGCTCCCCCCATCTCCATCTTCATTTCAGAGCACCATCTCCAGCCGTCTGCAGAAGCCCTTTGCAAGGCAAGCTGTCTCTCCCCATCCCCTGCCTTTAGATCGGGGTGGGATTTAATGGAGAAGTAGCAGTGGTGATCCCCAGGGTCTGAGGAGGGGCTTCCTTCCCCGCTCCAGCTTCAAGCACCCCCACCCATCTATTTGACCAACAGCCCTGAGCACCACATTTGCATGTGTGTCCTGCATCCCACCCACCCTCACTCCCAGCTGTGGCTTTGTTTGAAAAGACAGGACCCCTCCTTGGCATGCTTTGTGCTGCCCCCTCAAATGTTGCAACTCAGAGCCTCCTTGCACGTCCTGAGGGCAGAAACCAGAATCATCATTCCCATCTGCCCAGGAGGAAATGAGGTCCTGACAGGTCAAGGGACTTGCTGGGGGTCCCATGGGGAACAGGGGAGACCCAGACCTAGAGGCCACATCCTGTGCCTTGGAAGAGTAATGGAAAGTGGTGACGAGAGCATTGCCTTCTGCTTGATCGTGGGTGGAGCTTGACCACGTGAAGTGACTTGACTTGCCCAAGGCTGCCCGAGCTGTGATTCGGAACGAGGAGTTTGGCCACAGAGCCAGTGGCACTGTCTCTGTCACCTCCTCTGCCTCCCAAGAGGGGCAGTCAACGCCCTTCCCAGCCGGGTGCCCCCAGCCTCACCACACCTGATCCCTCCCCAGATCCCTCACCGGGGGATGCCTTCACCTGGGCTGGCCCTGGAGCAGCTCCCAAAAGTGCCAGGTCTCCAGGAATTCCCTGGACTAAGAAGGTGTCCGTCCTCTAGGAAGCCTTCCAGAACTCTCCAGCCTCTCCTGGGTGCAGACCCTGGGTGGGGCTGGACATACAGACAGGCTGGGCCTGCCCCATGCTGGCCATACAGCAGTACTGTAAATGCTTGCCCACCCCTCCCCAGGCTGTCCACTCTGGTGATGGAGAGCAGTGGCTAAGAGCAGAGCCTTTGGAGACAGCATTCTGGTTATTTCTTACATCTCTTTGCAATTTACCCCAAACCCTAATGCCCCGAAACATCATCGGTCATTTTGTTACCATCTTTCTCCGTTCCGGAGCTGCCTGGGCCCTACTGGACGGTGTTTGCACGTGGCCTCTCACACAGTCGTCAGCCAGTGGTGGCTGGGACCACCCTCATCTCAGAGGCCCCCTCACTCGCATCCCTGGCAGCTGAGTCGGGCCTCTCTGGGGGGCTCCACGCAGGGACTAACTTCTGGGAAGGCCTAGGTGTCCCAAGAAGACAAAGCCGAAGGGGATCACCTCCTTATGGCCATCTCAGTGTCCAGGGCGGCCATGACAAATGCCACCCACTGCTTAACAACAGGAATTTGATTGTCCCACAGTTTCAGAGGCTCCAAATGCAATCAAGACATGGATCGGTAAGGCCGTGCTTTCTCCCTGAGGCCTGTGGTGTTCCCGGGCTGGCCTGCCACAGCCCTTGGGGTTCCTCGGTTTGCACCCCTGCCTCCCGTCCCTTGGTCACCCCTCTCTCCTCGTGTCTGCTCTTCTGGTTTCCATCCACGGACCTCTGGCTTCTTCCTGGGCCTCTGGGCCTGAGTCTAAACTTCCTCTCTTAAGAAGGCCCCCAAGGTGTGAGGGTCAAGGCCGGCCCTCGTTTGCCTGGGCCACACCTAAGGAGGATTTTAGGAGATCCTATTCACAGATGAGTCCACAGCTTAACCAAGTACATCTTCACAGGTCCTGTTTACAAATCAGTTCACACCCACAGGAATCGGATTAAGCTTAAGAAGGGGTCATTTTGTTGGGGAACCTGATTCTGTCTCCCCCGTGGCCTGGCATCTGAACCATGGATTTCCTTTTCGCCATAGTCTGTAGGTGGAGACTGTCACAGACACCTGCCCAGGTCCACAGGAGGCGGCCCAGCTCCCAACACCCCGTGGGAAGAGTGATAACATCACGTTATAAGAAGAGCATCTGGAACGGGAAGTATCCTCGCTTCATCTCTGAAAATACAGTCTGCCGTGTCAGACTGACCTTGGGCGAAATCTCGCCACCATCACCTTCTTCCCCCTGTTTCTTCATCTGTGAGAAAGAAGCTAGTAAAAGTACCTAGGTCACTGGGTTTTCATAAAAAAGAAGCAGAAAACTCCTCCATGGCCCTTGCCACTGTGGCCACACATTATATGCACTCGGTGAATTATAAATATGATGACGACTTCTGTGTTTCTGTATCTAACACAGGGCCGGGTACACAGTGGGTGCTCAATTATGATTTCTCAGGTGCATGAATGCACGGTAAACCAGGTTGGCAGGGTGCAGAGTCCAGCCCCAGGCCCTGTTAGACCGAGGGGCAAACTGGCCTCGTGTCTCTCCCTGGAACCACCAAATGTGCAGCTCAGGCACCCCTTTCTTTATTTGGGATACCCAAAGGGCTGCTGAGAACGTTCACCTCTATCCCTCTCTCCCAAGTGGAAATGCAGGAGGTGACCCATAAAAGCAGGAGAACAAAAGTCCAGAGAAGGCAAAGGAGTTTTTTGCTTCCTCCAGTCTTTCTTTTCCTTTTCTTGGAATTTTTTCTGTATTAGAGAAGTTGTGAGTGTACAGAACAATTGTGGAAAATTTATTGCAATTGATGATAGCACATTTTTATAATTGTACTATCAACTAAAGTCCATGGTTTAACTTAGGGTTCACTGTAGTTCCAGGGCTTGGTTTTTTTTTTTGTTTGCTTGTTTTGTTTTTTGTTCTGTTATATACAAACAATCTCATTTTAATCATATCCAGATATATATTTCAGTGCTGTTGATTGCATTCACAATGTGCTACCATCACCTCCATCCACCACCAAAACATTTCCATCATTCCAAGTAGGGACCCTGTACATTTAAAGCCTGAACTTGTTATCCCTAACCCCACCCTGTCCCCCGGTAGTCTGTATTCTAGATAGTGACTCTATGAGTTTGCTTATTGTAATTGTTTCAAATCAGTGAGATCATACAATGTTTGTCCTTTTGTGTCTGGCTTGTTTCACTCAACAGGATGTCTTCAAGGTCCATCCATGGTGTTGCATACATAAGGACTTCATTCCCTTTTAGGACGGAATAATATTCCATTATATATATACACACACACACCACATTTTGTTTATCCATTTTTCGGTTAATGGACTCTTGGGTTGCTTCCATCTTTTGGAAATTGTGAATAATGCTGCGGTGACATGGGTGTGCAAATACCTGTTCGAGCCACTGCTTTCAGTTCTATGGGGTATATACTTAGTAGTGGGATTGCTGAGTCATACTGCAGTTCTACACTTAGCTTTCTGAGGAACCTCCAAGCTGTCTTCCACAGGGGCCACACCATCCTACATTCCCACAAGTATTGAATGAGTTTTCCTGTTTCTCCACATCCTCTCCAACACTTGTTATTTCTGTTTTTGTTTTTGTTTTTTAATAGCAGCCATTCTGATAGGTGTGAAATGGTTTTGATTTGCATTTCCCTGATGGCTAATGTTGGTGAGCATCTTTTCATGTGCTTTCTAGGCACGTGTAAAACTTCTTTGGAAAGAGATCTTTTCAAGTCTTTTGCCCATTTATTAATTGGGTTTTTTGCCTTTATGGTGTTAAGTATTTCTTTATATATTGTGGATATTTAATCTTTATCAGATATGTGGTTTCCAAATATTTTCTCCTATTGTGTAGGCTGCTGTTTTACTTTAATGATAAAGTCCTTTGAGGTACAAAATTTTTTATTTTGATGAGGTCCCATTTAACTATTTTTTCTTTTGTTGCTTATGTTTTGGGTGTAAACTCTAGAAAACCATTGTCTAACACAAGGTCCTGAAGACGCTTCCCTACATTTCTTCTAGGAGTTTGATAGTTCTAGCTCTTTTCTTTAGGTCTTTGATCCATTTTCAGTTGACTTTTGTATATGGTGTTAGGTAGGGGTCCTCCTTTTTTATGCAAATAGACATCCAGTTTTCCTAGCACAATTTATTGAAGAGACTATTCTTTCTCAATTGAGTTGTCTTTGCCCCCTTGTGAAAAATCAGTGGACCATAAATGTGAAGGTTTATTTCTGAACTCTCAATTCAATTCCATTGGTCTGTATGTCCAGTGCCATGCTGTTTTAATTACTGTGGCTTTGTGATAAGTTTTAAAATCAGGTAGTGTGAATCTCCCAACTTTATTCTTTTTCAGGATAGCTTTAGCTATTTGGAGCCCCAAATCTGATTATTGGCTTCTCCATTTCTACAAAGAAGGTTGTTGGAATTTTGATTGGGATTGCATTGAAGCTATAAATTGCTTTGGGTAGGATTGGCATCGTAATGATTCTTCATCTCCCAGTCCATGAAAACGGGGTGCCCTTCCAATTATTTGGGTCTTCTTTGATTTCTTTTAGCAGTATTTTGTAGTTTTTCATGTTTAAGTCCTTTACTTCCTTGTTAAGTCTATTCCTAGATATTTGATTCTTTAGTTGCTATTGTAAATGGAATTTTTGTTGATTTCTACTTCAAATTATTCATTACTGATTTTTTGCATGTTGATCTTGTGTACCCTGCTGCTTTGCTGAATTCATTTATTAGCTCAAATAGCTTTGTTATGGATTTTTCAGGATTATATATATACATATAAGAACACATCATCTGTAAAGAAGGAAAGTTTTTACTTTTTCCTTTTCAATTTGGATGCCTTTTATTTCATTTTCTTGCCTAATTGCTCTGGCTGAAACTTCCAGTACAATGTTCAATAACAGTGGTGACAGTGGGCATCCTTGTCTGGTTCCTGATCTCAGAGAGAAAGCTTTCAGTCTTTCACCATTGAGTAGCTGTGGGGTTTTCATATATGCCCTTTATCATGTTGAGGAAGTTTCCTTCTGTTCCTAGTTTTCTAAATGTTTTTATCAACAAAAGGTGCTAGATTTGGTCAAATGCCTTTGCGTCAATTGAGATGATAATGTGTTTTTTTCCTTCATTGTGCAAACATGATGTATTACATTTATTGATTTTCTTATGTTGAGCCAACCTTGCACACCAGGAATAAATCCCACTTGCTCATGGTGTATAATTCTTTTAATATGCTGTTGGATTTGGTTTGCTAGTATTCTGTTGAGGATTTTTGCATCTATATTCATAAGGAATATTGGTCTGTAATTTTCTTTTCTTTTGATACCTTTTTTTGGCTTTGGTATAAGGGTGATGTTGGCCTTGTAGAATGACTTATGGAGTGTTCCCTCCTCTTCAGTTTTTGGAAGAGTTTGAGCAGTATGGAATTAAGTCTTCTTGGAATTAAGTCTTCTTGATATGTTTGGTGGAATTCCCCTGTGAAGCCATCTGGTCCTGTGCTTTTCTTTGTTGGGGGGTTTTTGATTACTGATTTGATCTCTTTACTAGTGATTGGTTTATTGAGATCTATTTCTTCTTGAGTCAATGTAGGTAGTTTGTGTGTTTCTAAGAATTTGTCCATTTCATCTAGGTTATCTAATATATTGACATACAGTTGTTCATAGTGTCCTCTTATAGTCCTTTTAATTTCAGCAGGGGCAGTAGTAATGTCCCCCTTTTCATTTTTTGTTTTCTTTTTTCGTAGCCTCTCTATTTTTTTCTTTTTCGGTCTAGCTAAAGATTTGTCAATTTTATCCATCTTTTCAAAGAACCAACTTTTGGTTGGCTCTTTGAACTTTTTGTTGATTTTCTCTATTGTTTTGTTTGTTTGTTTTCTATTTAATTTATCTCTCCTCTATTTTTGTTATTTCCTCCCTCCTGCTCTCTTAGGGTTTAGTTTGCTCTTCTTTTTTAGATCTTCGAGTTTTGACATGAGGTCTCTGATTTGAAGTCTTTCTTCTTTTCTAACGTAAGCATTTAGAGCTATATATTTCCCTCTCAGCACTTCCTTTGCTGCATCCCTTAAGTTTTGGTATGTTGTATTTTCATTTTCATTCACCTCGACATATATCCTAATTTCGCTTCTGCTCTCCTCTTTAATTTATTGGTTGTTTAAGAATGTTGTTTAACTTCCACATATTTGTGAATTTTCCATTTCTCCCTCTGTTATTGATTTCTAGCTTCATTCTCTTTATAGTCAGAGAATATGCATTGAAACATAATTTCAATTTTTTTAAATTTGTTGAAACTTGTTTTGTGACCCAATATATGGTCTATCCTAGAGAATGATTCACATGCACTGAAGAAGAATGTATATTCTGTTTTTGTTGGGTGAAGCGTTCCTTATCTTTCTGTTAAGTCAGTTGGTTTAGGGTATCTTTCATTCCTTGTTCTTCCTTATTGATCTTCTGACTAGATGTCCTATCCATTATTGAGAGTGGTGTGTTAAAGTCTCCTACTGTTAAGGTGGAACCATCCATTTCTCCCTTCAAACCTGACAGTATTTGTTTCACATATTGTGGGGTTCTGCTGTTAGGTGCATATATATTTATAATTGTTACATATTCCTGTTGATTTGTCCCCTTTATCAGTATGTAATGACCATCTTTGTCCCTTGTAACAGTTTTTACTTCGAGTCTATTTTATCCTATATCAGTATAGCCACCCCAGCTCTTTTTTGGTTACTACTTGCATGCTATACATTTTTTCCCATTCTTTTAACCACAGCCTACTTGTATCTTTGACTTTAAGGTGAATTTCTTGCAGACAACGTATGGTTGGGTCATGCTTTTTATCCATTTTGCCAATCTCTGCCTTTTCACTGGAGAGTTTAATCCATTTACATTTAAAATCACTACTGATGATGCAGGACTTTCTTCTGCCATTTTGCTATTTGGCCTTTGGAAGTCTTATACTTTTTTGTCCCTCTCTTCTGTTAATGCCTACTTTTACATTTATTTGACTTTTGGGGTTATACTACATTCAGTCTTCTCATTTCTCTCTGGAGATATTTTTCATCTATTTTCCTTGTGGTTAAAATGGGATTAACAAGAAGACCCTAGAACAGCATAAAGAAGACATTGCAAGACTAAATTAAAAAATGGATGATCTTATGGAAATTAAAGAAACTGTTGACCAAATTAAAAAGACCCTGGATACTCACAGTACAAGACTAGAGGAAGTTGAACAATGAATCATTGACCTAGAAGATGACAGAAAGGAAAATGAAAACATAAAAGAAAGAATGGGGAAAAAATCGAAAAAATCGAAATGGACCTCAGGGATATGATAGAAAATATAAAACATCCAAATATAAGACTCATTGGTGTTCCAGAAGGGGAAGAAAAGGGTAAAGGTCTTGGAAGAGTATTCAAAGAAATTGTTGGGGAAAACTTCTCAAATCTTCTCAACACCATAAATACACAAACCATAAATTCCCAGTGAACTCCAAATAGAATAAATCCAAATAAACCCACTCCGAGACATATTCTGATCACACTGTCAAACACGGAAGAGAAGGAGCAAGTTCTGAAAGCAGCAAGAGAAAAGCAATTCACCACATACAAAGGAAACAGCATAAGACTAAGTAGTGACTACTCAGCAGCCACCATGGAGGCGAGAAGGCAGTGGCATGA
>PVKY010006117.1:0-16398 GCA_004027775.1 Bradypus variegatus
TTCAGAAAACAAGATATTGCACTTCCTGTTTGCTGTCCCTGGCATAATCACAAAGTAGGTCATATTGGGAAGAAGATTCAAGGGGATTCATCAGTTTCCCTAAACCTTGATATTCAAATTGTTCTCTTTCAAGGAGTCTATCAGCTCACTTCCCTGAAGAATTTTTCTTCTCTGGTGGGTCTAACCCAGCCAGGCCCCCTTGGGTCAATGGCTTTGCACAGGATTCCCAGTCTCCAACCCCACCCTCAATGGCCCCAGGAAGTCCTGCCATTTGCCATGTGACCCCTAGCCGGCCGGGGACTGTCGGCACAGACACCCAGCAGGCGAGCTGCCACCCACGCCTTTGGAGTGAATTAGCCCAAGGGGGAAGTTCAGTGAGGTAAAACATTTACAAGTGGGTCAGGTCATTAGTGGACATTTTAATATTTAAACCTCTTTCTTCCCTTGACAATCACATAATTGTGGAGACCCAGGACACCAATATTCCAATGAGAATCCCTTATATTAAAAAAAGCCCAAACTTGGGGCCAAGATTAAGGAACCATTTTTACACGAAGCAGGAAGAATTACTTTTGAGTTTTACCAGTGGGTTCACCCAGGATTTTGGCTCTTCGGTTAGAACTGAATTTCTCACATAAAGTAGGGTGCGTCCCCAGAGCCCCAGCCGACTGGGCCAAAGGAATCTCCACCAGCAACTACGAGGAGGAGAGCAAGTTTAGGGGCCGAGCCAGGGCCTGGAGGGATTTCCAGAGCAGCTTCTTCACGGCGCCACACAGAAGCCCACAAAATGCTCTCCGCAAAATGAGGAATTAACACGTGAACGCTGACCTCGGCTATTGTGCTTCCAGTAGTGTTTTTAGACAGATCGTTATATATTTCTGTCATCGTTCCTTTAATTGCATCCATCATCTGAAAGACAGAGAAAGAGAACAGTTCAGGTGATCACGCCCTGAGGCTTTTCTACACGTTGGGCACCTAGAAGTCTCTGAATCAAACAAAGTTTTCTCTGCTGAGGTAACTGTGCCCCCCAGGGGACACGTGGCATTTTCTGAGAACAGTCTGGACTGACAAGGTTTGGGGGTACCAGGGCCACGGGATGCTGCCGAACATCCTACAAGGCACAGGACAGACCCCACATGGAATCATCTGGAACAAAGTGTTACCAGTGCTGAGGTTAAGAAACTCTTGCACAAAGGAAGGTGGGGATCACCGGCAAATGCCCTGGCCCAGACTCGGGGAGCAGTGTATAAGCCAGTTTCTACTGCCACAGGCACAAACGTGAGAGGCTGGATTTGACCCCCAGATCTGCTTTGTTTAGCAAGCACAATGGGTTCAAGAGAGGGATGGTTTTGTTTTGCTGGTGTTTTTAGGATTTGTTTGTTTTCTTTAAATTCTTTGTTTAAAAGCAAAACCATTTTATTCAGATATAATTCAGATACCACATAATTTACCCATTTAAAAGTGAAAATCTTAGTGGTTTCAATTTAGTATAGTCACAGAACTGTGCAGTGACCACCATAATCAATTTCAGAACACTCCCATTGCTCCCAAAAGAAGCTCTCCTCCCCCTAATCTGACACTTCTCAGTCACCACATACCTCAGTCCTAGCCAATCACTACCCCACTTTCTGTCTCTATAGATTTGCTTATTCTGGACATTTCATATAAATGGAATCATAAATAGGTGGCCTTTTGTGACTGGCTTCTTTGACTTGGCATAATGTTTTCAAGGTTCATCAATGGTGCAATACATACCAGTACTTCATTTCTATTGCCAAATAATATTCTAATATTACTTTATCAAAATTCTCATATAATAATATTCTGCTATGTTATCTAAATGCCTTTGGTGGGGGCAGTTCCCTTCCCATTATCCTTTTCTTTAAATGGCCCTGACAACATGACTGCTTGTGAAATCAGCACAGGTCCATGCAGCAGGCACCCAGATATTCACAGATCAAATGTGTGAAGTGTCTGTTGGATGGATTTCTCTCCCACCTCCCATCTGGAGGCTGACCCCTCCCTGTCTCAGGAGAAAGGGGAGGGCACAGGGCACAGACTGACCACTGCTGAGTCTCTAATTCGGTAAGAAGGCGGGACAAAGCATGCCCTCTTATCTGACACCTGGGATTTTTCCCTTCCATTGCCTCTTACCATCTGAACTCTCTCTGAGCCTCCATTTCCCCATTTAGAAAATGAGGATATAACATTGTTCCCCACACAGGGTGTGTGCAAGGCTAACAATGCAAAGACTTTGGTTCAGTACCTTTTACAGAGCAAGTATTCATAAAGAAATACCTGTCGTTCTTATTTTTACAAAAGAAAACATTCACATGAATATATAATTCCCTAACTGCAGCCACCACCCCCCAAAGTAGTGACCCCAAATTCACCCCAAAATGAGAGCAAAATGAGTAAAATATCCAGTGAGATGCCCCCTCCAGCGTGCTGTAGCACCACATGGGGAGGCTGCCAGCAAAAACAAGCTGTGCTTTACACAGCTTTGTGGTCGATCGTTCTTCGTGGGCCTCATCCTACTGCACCACCATGTCAATATAAAAAATTAAAACTATTCCACTTTATAAGAAAACTTCAGAAAGCGTATGAAATTCAATACATCACTAATGCAATGGTTACATTCCACTTTACAGAAATCACGAATTTGTGGACTGACTTTTACTCTCACTTCCAAATATAGCAAAGAACTCAATGTGAATAAAGAGGCTCCTTCTGCCAAAACACACAAAGCTGAGTCTTTAACTCCATGTCACCTCAGAGACTTCAGGAAAAGCTCCAAAAAATGTTACCGTGCTCATTTCCTTAACTCTGAAGAAAGTGTCTATCAAAAAGATCTTTCCTCAATAAATACATCCAAGATGTTCAACAAACAGGACAAAACTCAAACAGGACCCGTACTGTGGCACATTTTAATTGAACTGTCAAATGCCAAAGATCAAGAGAGAATTCTGAAGGCCACAAGAGAGAAGCAATGTGTCAAATACAAGGGAGCCTCACTGAGATTAATTGCCAACTTCTCGTCAGAAGCATGCAGGTGAGAAGGCAGCGAGGGGGTGACATATTTCAAGTGCTGAAAGCAAAAACGATTGCCAACCAAGAATTCTATGTCTGGCAAAACGGTCTTACAAAAATGAGGGAGGGATTAAGGCATTCCCAGATAAACATAAGTTGAAAGCTGAGGAGCTCCACCACCATTAAACCAGCCCTGCAAGAGATACTGCTCAAGGGAGTTCTGCAGGCTGAAAGGAAAGGACACCAGACAACTGACTGAATCCACATGAAAAAATAAAGATCTCTGGTAAAAGATAATGACACAGATAACTATAAATACCAGTGCTATTTTATTTTTGGTTTATAACTCTTTTCTCTACCTACATAGGACTGAAAAGGCAAATACATAAAATGCAATGATACATCAAGGGTTTTGGTTTCATAATGTATAAATATATAATATGTGACAAGAACTACATCGAGTGGGGGAGCAGAGGAGCAAAGGAACATAGCTTGTGTACGCTACTGAAGTTGAACTGGTATCAAAGCAAATGAGATTGATACAGATTTAGGATGTTAAATTTAAGCCTCATACTAACCACAAAGTAAGTATCATAGAAATGCAAACTCCTAAGGACAGACTTTAGTAGAGTACAGGTTACCAGAAGTGGGGCACAGGGGCAGTGGAAGTTCATACAAAATGAGTTTAGGGGTTTCTGTTTGAGGTGAAGGGAAAGTTCTAGTAACGGATGGGGGGGATGTGTTTTAACATTACTAAAGTGACTGATCCCACTGAATGGCAGGCTTGGGAGGGGTTGGGATGGGAAGGAATTACGTTGTATATGTTTCCACAACTAGGAAAAAAAAGGTAATGACATTTAAATGCAATACATGATACTGGATGGGATCTAAGAAGAAAAGGCTCAAAAGGACATTATTGGAATATAAGAAAAAATTAGACTACACAATGTGAGCTTCTTATCAATGTTAAATTTCTTGAACTTGATAACTGCACTTAAGGTGGTTACATCACTGCATATCCTTGTTCGTAGGAAATGTGCATGAAAGTATTATGTGTTCTAGGTGAAACGTGCGACCTGCACTCAAATGTTCAGAAGATAAGACAGATAGATACAGAGATGTTGGCAAAATGTTAAAATTGGCAGATTAGGATATACAGGGAATTGAGAGTATGTTCTCTGTATGGGGCTTGAATTATTTTGCTACTGCTCTATAAGTTTGAAAACCTTTCAAAATAAAAAGTTTTATTTTTTTTTAATTTTTAAAAAATTCTTTTTATTTCAGAATTGCCTTTATGTACAGAGATCATTTTAAAAATGCACATATACTGGAGATTTTCCAAGAAACGGGAGCTGGAAATAAAACTTGAGGGCAACTGGGAGAAATGAAATAATCCCAGAAGTCCTGAGGATCATGCTTCTTTAAATGTCCTTGATAACCTCTTCAGGTCCTTCCTCTGTGAATGAAATTGGTGGATCGGGCTTTATGGGGAATCGGGAGTATGTTCTCTGTATGGGGTTTGTATTATTTTTTCCAACTGCCTTGTAAATTCAAAAACTTTTCCAAATAAAAAGATTTTGGAAACAAGAAAAAACAAAGCAAAAGAAAAGATCTTTCCTCAATTTTACTGTGAGCATAAAAAGGGTGGCAGAGGGTAACGGGATAAAAATGGCTGCAGGAGCTGAGTCAAGTGGCTCAGTATAAGCTACCATCCAATTCCACTCAGGTTTCCCACCTGTAAATGAACATCTGAGACCACATTAGTGGACGGTGGTACAAGAGACATGCACGCAGAAATAGAGATCTTTCTACCAGGCACCTCCTTACATCAATAATGAAAAGATGACCCACCCACCCCCGACCCCCTTCTCAGGTCTCTCGTAATCCTATAGACACCTTAGGACGTCTAGTTAGCGCCCTTCTGTCTTCCACACCTTCAGGCCAATCCCCCTTTGTAACAAAAGGACACTGGGCCTTAGACCACAGAGCCTTAGCAAGAACTGTATCTGCTGAGGTGAAGCTTCAACTTAACTATATTTAGGTACCTTGATTGGATTTAAGTAAAAACATTACATCAATACTAGTTCAGGCAGCCAACATGGAAGACAAAAATCTTGGGGGTGGCAACAAATGACTGAAGCTTGAGCCCTCCACTCTCTGAAACTCAGGGGTCCTGACAACACAGGCACTTTCTTCAAAGCGGAGACAAAGAGATAAAGTAAACAAAGGCATCCCCAAGACACAGGCTCTGGTCACCTCTTTATCCACATTGTACTAGTTTCCAGAGCCACCACAACAAATCAGCACAAACCAGGTAGCTTGAAACACCAGTCATTTATTCTCACAGTTCTGGAGGCCCCAAGTTCAAAATCGAGATGTCAGCAGGCTGGTCTTCCTCCAAGGGCTCTCGGGGAGCTCCTGCCCTGCATGGTCAGCTTCTGGCAGCTTCCTGGCTGTGCTTCCTGGCTGTGGCAGCACAGCCCCGACATCTGTCCCCACCTTGGTCTTCCTAATTTGGGATGATCTCATCTCAAGATCTTTACCTTAATTATGTCTCTGAAGACTCTGTCTAAATAAAGTCACATTCTGAGGCCCCAGGTGGACCTATCTTTTGGGGGCCATTGCATTCACTTAGTATTACGTGGGGTTGCTTGAGAAAGCCACATTCAAGAAGATTCAGCTCGTGTGCACTGAATGTCTGGGGACAACAGGCTTGGTCTGAATTCCCAAACCAGCACAAAGCCAGGAGCCATGTGAAGCCATCCTGTGCCAGGATTTCCCTGCTCTGTTACCCTCTGCCAAACTTGCTGCTTCCTCTGGCCTTGGCACTTGCGGTTCCCTCTGCCAAGAATCCGGTTCCCCACAATCTCAGCAGCTCACAGTTTGGGAGCACAATCTCCAGAGCCTGCTTGCCACCATTCCAATCCCAGCTCTGCCACTTACTGGCTGTGTGACTCGACAAGTTACATAAACCTTCTGTGCCTCAACATTCTCATCTGTAAACGGGGGTGGATAACAGTGCCTAAGCTCAACTTGTCACAAAGACTGTAACACGCAAAATGTGCTTAGCCCAGTATTTCGCCCAGAATAGACATTATGCAAACATGAGCTATTACTGTTATCCCCTCATCTACTGAGGCAGGGAGACCCTCAGATGGCTCCCTATGATCCCAATCCTCTAGCAGTCACGCCTCATGTGATCCTCTCCCCTTGGGTGCAGGCTGGCCTGTCAACTTGCCTCTAATCACTGGAATAGGTAATGGGAAATCACTTCCGTAATTAGGCTACGACAGACTGTAACTTCCATCTTCCTGGCAGACTCCCTCTGTCACTGGCTTTGATGAAGGCAGCTGCCGGGTTAGGAAGGCCCATGTGACAAGCATCCCAGGGCAGCCTCCAGCCAACAGGCAGCGAGGAGTCCAGACCCTTAGAATCCTGTCAACACCCACTGGGTGAGCTCCAAAGTGGATCCATCCCCAAGCGAGCCTGCAAGACCCCAGCGCCAGCACCTCAACTGCAGCTTCATGACATACCATGAAGTGGCCCCAGCTAGCCAAGCCCGGGCTCCTGACCCACAGAAACGGAGCTCACGGGTGTGTGCTGCTTTAAGCCACGAAGATTTGAGGTCATCTGCTATGCAGCAATAGAAAACACACCTGGATAGCAGGAAGAAAGAGACAAATGACCAGCAGGAGCTACTTTGTGAAAATAACATATATACTTCTCTCCCCAAGATTCTAGCTTTAACTCAAGACAATAAAACAACCCCTAACAGTGAGATGTTAAGAACCCTAAAAACAACGATTCTCAACTATTTTCACCCATCCTCTATGAACTCTAACTAGTTAGTAACTAATTAGTAACTTAATTGAGTATATTATCATCTCAGTAATTTACTAATTACTCTTAGTAACTCATTACTCATTAGTTATTGTTAATAGTTAAAATAAATAAGCCCAAGGAAGAAAATCTAAGCAACATGTCCTCATTTGGTAGCTATTTATTAAGCACCTCTTGAGTGCCAAGCACTGGTCTAGGCCCTGGGGATTCGGGAGTGAGCAAAGCAGACACATCCCTGCCACCGTGGAGCAGACATTCTGTGGGTGGCCCAGTGCCATCTGCACATCACTGCACAGCACTCTCCTAAGATGCTGAGGGGGACGCATATTTTACTGATGCAAATCCAATGATGAGCATAAAAGCATTTGGTGGATGAAAAGAGATAGCGCCTGAGCTGAATGAGAAAGAGAGAGTTGCCCTCACCTTAAAAAACAGCAGGCAATCCTGCCCACCATTCCACTTGATAAAGTGGAGACCCCAGAGGGTGGCCCAAGAATCTACTAGACCCCTGGGCCCGCCATGTTCCAGGACAAATCAACTAAGCATCTCCTCTGGCAAGTCCCTCATTTAAACCTGTCACTTCTGTTCCATGTGGTCTATAAACACAAACCCACCCTTCGTTCAGCTGATAACCAAAGAGACAGCAATTTCTCCAACATTTAAGGAAAATCCATCCTTAACGAGGCACTTGACTTGTGAAGTGTATACTCGCTGTGTCAGTTTGAATGTATTATGTCCCCCTAAATGCAATTATCTTTGATGCAGTCTTGTGTGGGTAGACTTAGCGTTGATTAGATTGTAATTCTTCGATTGTTTCCTGGAGATGTGACCCACCCAACTGTAGGTGATGACTCTGATTAGATAATTCCCATGGAGGTGTGGCCCCACCCATTCAGCATGGGCCTTGATTAGTTGACTGGAGTCCTATAAAAGCTCAGACAGAAGGAGCAAGCTTGCTACAGCCAAGAGGGACACTTTGAAGAATGCACAAGAGCTGAGAGAGGAGCTGCAGCTTACAGAGACATTTTGGGAGACGGCCTTTGAAGGTAGACTTTTGCTCCAGAGAAGCTAAGAGAGGACAAATGCCTCAAGAGCAACTGAGAGTAACATTTCTGAAAGAAGCTGAAGCCCAGAGAGGAACGTCCTGGGAGAAAGCCATTTTGAAACAAGAACTCTGGAGCAGACACCAGCTACGTGCCTTCCCAACTAACAAGAGGTTTTCCGGACACCATTGGCCATCCATCAAGGTGCCCCCTTACCTTGGACACTTTATGGCCTTAAGATTGTAACTCTGTAACCAAATAAACCACCTTTATGAAAGCCAATCCATTTCTGGTGTTTTGCATTCTGGCAGCATTAGCAAACTGAACACTTGCCTTATGTGTCATTTTCATCTTTTACACTGAATCTAAGTCCTCTCAGAGTAAGAGTCAGTCTGTTCTCTGTTTAAATCCACTTTTAGACCCAAATTAAAGTATCCTGCCTTGGAAAACCTATGGAAGAACAGGTCTTCCCTCTGTACTGGGTTGGCGAGTTCTCCCCCAAAATTCACATCCACCCAGACTCTGTGAATATGACCTCATTTGGAAAGCCCCAGGGCCTAGTCCAGCTAAGATGAGCTCATACAGGATTAGGGTGAGCTCTAAATCCAGTAGGACTGGTGTCCTTCTAAGAAGAGGAAATTTTGGACACAGGCACACCAAGAAGAACACCAGGTGAGGGCAGAGGTTGAAGATTCAAGTGAAATGTCTACAAGCCAAGGAATGCAGGCAATCTCCAGAAGCTCAGTGGAAGCAAGAAACAGATTCTCCCACAGAACTTCCAGAAGCCAACACCTCGATTTCGGACTTGTGGCTTCCAGAACTGTGGGAAAGTAAGTCTGTGGTTCCAGACCACCCAGTTTGTGGTCCTTTGTTATAGCAGTTCTAGGAAACTATCACACCCCAAAAGCACCCCCTAAAACCTGTGAAGTCATGACCCAATGGTTACCGTCGGGAGGCTGGTCCTTTGACCGCAGTCAGGCACTCGCCACTCCCACAGCAGTGTGCCCTCCCACTCACTTTGCTGGTGTACTTGGCGATATCTGCGGCGACATCGGCTGAGGCAGTGGCGATGGGCAGGTCAGTGTTGACTGAAGACGCGAGGGTGCTCGTGGACCCTGAGCTGGTGACCAGGGGCGACGACTGTGTGCTGGTGACCAGCGTGATGGTGGACGTGGATGGGCTCTGCGTGATCTCCTTCTGCTGGACAGCTAAGAAAGCAAAGGCTTCCAGTTACCCCACTACCGCAGAAGGACCTGGCCCAGCACATGCTACAGTGAGGAGGAGAGGCCCATAATCCATGCCCTGCATGCTCCTCTACTTTCCTGCAAATTTAGGATCACCGTCCTTCTTGCCGGCAACTCATTTCCACCAAGGAAGGCTCAAGACACTTATGAGGCAAGAAGACAGACAACCCAAACTGGGAGTCCCCATCTCAAATATTCCAAATTCAGCTCTGCTCCCACCAACCCCTTAAATGGCAAGGTCAATCCAATCTTGCCCCTCCAATCTTTCAAAGAGTCTTCCCTATCACCCGTCCTTGAAGGGTTTTATTGGGAGCCAATCCAAGATCTGGCTTCCTTTCAACCTCAGAACCTGAAGCTACTCTTAAGGGTCCTGCCAACTAGGATGCACTCTAGGCAAGAGCTTCAGTCAAGGTGCTCAACCTCCAAGAATCAAGGCACAGGTCTCCCCCTGGAATATCTACGTTAATGCTCACAGAAGCCAGGCTTCACCTCTGCTACCATGGAGCCTCCTACACGGCTGGTGGGAGCTCTGAGTCTGCAGCTTCAACAACTGCTTCTTGATGCTGACTCCTATTTTATGTGTGGCTAATCCTTGGCTATTAAGGTGACTGTTACCATCTAACCACACTGTGCTTTTTTCAAAATAATGCTGCGAGGTTCAGTCATACACACAAGGATGCTTATATCAAGGTGTTCACTGCAGCCTGGCTCATGATAGGTAAAACTGGAACAACTTAAAAGTTCATCTATAGGGGAACACTCTAGGGCAACTATGGAATACTATGCAGCAGTTCAAAAGAATAAGGTGGAGCTGTATGGACTAACAAGGACGGACCTCCAAAACATGCTGATGGGTGGGGAAAAAAGGCAAGTATGGTACCATTTTTAGGTTTTTAAAATAGAAAAAAGAAAACCAATATTTTTATGGGCCATATATATGAAAATAAATACACATACATGCATAGAAAAGGAGTTGTGAAAAGAATATAATAAACTGATAATGGTGGCCTCTGAAAAAGGGAGGAGAATGAAAGGGCAACCAGGACAACAAGACGTTTATATAAATATTTTGTCCCTTTATAAGGAGAATATGCATGCATTGTATATAAAATGAAAAAAAAAAGAAAAAAATTAAAAAGCAAATTGCAAAAGTTTAAAAAAAAAAAAAACTAGGCCAAATGGAATGCATATGACTTGCAGGATACAGTGGCCGGGAAACAAATGGGAACTGAAAAAAGAAAACGTTTTTCTCCTGTTGATGTGGCAAAAAGAGACAGGGCACCACGGGAGCGGAAGGAGAGGCTCGGTACCTTTCACAGCCTGTCTGGTCTGATATCTCGTCCCCTGGGAAGACTGAGGCTGCTGCTGGCTTTGCTGCTGACGCTGTATCTTCTGCATGTGCCACTTTTGGGAGGACGTTTGAAACTTACTTGACGAGTTCCACACGACCCGCTGCACGGCCGGGGCAGTCTCCTTCGGTAAAAGCGGCCTCTGCTTTTTCACCGGGCTTCCCGTGGCGGCGGCGGCCGGAGCCGTGACCGTGGACATGGTGCTGGTGGTGGCTGTGACCCCAGCCGTGGGAGTTTGGGAGGAAGAGCGGGTGAGAACCGGCGTTTCAGGGGGAGACTGGCTGCCCGCCGTAGCGGATGGTGGCGCTTTACCTACAACTGAAGCCAGCGTGCAAAAAAAAAAAAAATCAGGGTTGACTTGGGTTCAACTACACAGTACCTATGCCAGAATGTTCTGGGTGAAAGCAACCAAGGCTGGGAAGGCCGAGCAAATTCAGCACTCCAGGTGCAGCCCTGACAAGAGAACCCATTTTCACCCATTGTGCTTGGGTCGTTTCTGCAGAATCTTTTGTCTCAAGGCACACTGGCCTCCTTCACTGGGCACTTGTTGACATCTGAGGCCGCGGGGACGGGGGACAGGGCTGAGACCCAGCCCGTGACCTCAAGGAGTCCACTGTGAACAGGGTGGAGATGTACAGAATTGCTGCAAGTCTCTTGTTTGAAAGGTTAAGAGTTTGGTACGCACCTTGAGAAAGACCAAGCCCAAGTCAATCCAGAGATTAAGAGCAACCATTTGGCTGGGGAATCTAGACAGCCTGTATCCCAAAGATCCAAAGGCTGGCCCAAGGACCATGTAACACTGAATCACCCAGAAAGCAAGCATCCCTTTCACTTCTCCTGATTCCCCCAAGGACGGAGCCTCGGTGTATGCTGATATGTGCTGATACAGTCGTCACACCTGTTTCCCCCCTTTTCAACAAAGGGAGCTGGGCCCCAAGGCCAGAACCTTCATCTTGGCTACACATGCCATTTACCTAGAAGTTAGTAACATTGTTTTGCTTTCATCAGATTTATTCCTGCCACTATCTTTCATGAATAGCACCAATATTGGTTTTTGTACTGAGTGGCAGTCAAGTTTAAGTTTAAAATTTAGAGGCTAATTTTTTTAAAAAAAGATTGAGTTGACTTAATTAGAAATATTAAGTCAATAGTTATTACATAAGCAGGACTTGGAAATGGCAAAAACAACGAATATGAACGAGTTTGAAAAACTGCGGTATGGAGTATATCTTTTTGGAGGGGCTGAGCTATGAAGGGTGGGTCGGGTTTCAACAGGCAGAAGTAAGAACTGGAGTCGGGGCGGGGTGCAGCACTGACCAGGATGTGTTTAGGAACAGGGAGGATTTGAGGAAGTTTGGGCAGCAGCGAGGAGTGAGGAGTGGCTGTGAGGCAGGTTACAGCCGGAAGCACTGAACAGCTGAGAAGGGGGTGACCATGGGAGTGTTTATAAAGGGGGGGCCCAGGTGGAGGGTGGGGGTTCTCACTGCAGAGATCCTGCTCCCAGACAGGATGCCCAGGAAACACACATGGACCCCGGTGCACATAAGCACCCCTGCTCTTTGGAGGCTGCACTCTGACATCAAACGCTTTTTAGTAAGAAATATGCCTAAGATTTTTAGAGATTAATCACCGGAAGAGACATGACCCTGACTGTTCCAGGGAAAGGATTCTCAGTGAGCTAACGGTTCTGGAAAGCCCAGGAGAATGGGAGGGAAGAGACATGCCAACTGTTCTGACTTGAAGGTTCAAAGCTTTCTCAGAGGCTGGCTCCTCTTCCAGAGAGGAGAGTTCAGCCAAGCTCATGGCAGGAGCTGCAGGAGATAGAAGGAAACTGATCTTTCGTGGGGTGCTACACCTTACAGGATACGTCCTACCCTTTCCAGGAGTAGGAGTTGGCTCGGAGCCTCCTTCTCCTAGTACAGGGGGCAGTCTCCCTGGTGGGATTTCTAACCTGCAGAAGCTCCTTCCAAGCCTCCCTTCTCTGCCAGTAGCAAAAAAGCTTATTAACGTAGCTGTGCTGAATTAATTAATTAGCTAGCCTAGTCCCAGTTTGGGCAAAGGACGGCCCTAAGAAGGTCACTATCTGATTCCTGATTTGCAAAATCACGCAGATGGGTTACTGCTCTGCAGTAGGCATGGATGGCTCTCTTTCCAAATAAGAAACTGGGGTGGTGCAACCTGAAATGATTCCAGGCTTCCTCTTTAGGGATATTAATAGACACTAAAATATTTTAATTCTGATGGTTTATGGAGCAAAAAAAAAGAGGCTATAGGAAATTCCATTTGTCTTAGAAATTTGGAGTATATAATCAACCACGTCTCGCAAAAAAAAAAAAAGGTAAGTTTCTTAAAGGGTCTGCACCCCAGATGCTGTCCCATCAAATTAATCTATTTATTCTAGAGTCTATTTCTGTCTTGTATACAAAGGGACAACTTTTTCAAGAAAAAAATTAGCATCCCCTTTGGAGAAAAATGGAAATTACTGATGCTGTGGGGTCAGCATAGAAAAGAAGTCTCTCTGCTTCTATTCTGAGATTATTAGCTATAAAAGCTGTCTTACTACCTGAGAACTCATATTCGATGCAAAAGCTACATTCTTTGCTGAAGGTAGGTCAGTCACCACCACACACTCCAAAATGCCCTTCACTTAGCAAACTTGTAAGAGAAAGCACACCATTGAAAAGATGTTCTACTGCAGAGTCTGACCCAAAGTCAATTCCAAGACCCAAACCACCATCACAGAGCTCTGGGTTTAAGACCTGCATCAATTCCCAGCAGACTGCTCTAACTGAACTGTTTTAGAATCAGATCTTCAAAATTGTTTACCACACACTCAACTCTGGATTTCCTTCATAGGGGGTCCTACGAAAAAATTTCCTTCAGGCATTAGTGCAAAGTAAAGCTCTGCTTTTTCAATCAAGTGGAACACTTTTTTGGGTTTTGCATGTGTGTGTGTGTGTGCGCGTACATGCGCGCATGCTTTTTTTTGGAAAATATGAGCTCTTTTAAGGGACCGTGTTTCCCTTTTTGCTTTGACCATTAGGAATCTCAGAGACAAAACTGAAGTGCAACTTTGCTAACCCTGAAGGCTGTAACAATACGTATTTCTGCTTACAAACTTCCCCCATACCTCTCACTTTCCTTTTATGCCAATTTATTCATTTACATCTTGTTTCATGGTTATATATTCTAGCTAATCTGTCACACAACCTTTCTGGAAGAGGAAGAGGCAAGAAATCAATGATCAATTAAGCAACAGACCTGCTCTAAAAGAAAGGAACAATATAAATGTATCATTCAGAGGAGCACTGCCATCTGCACCCAAAAAATCCTCATGGAATAAACACGAGTCCTATTGTTCTCAGCAGCTTTGGAAATGTTCCCTCATATCCTAATGCACAACAAAATCTGGTTTTTCAGAGGCCAACCATAAACTTGAGAGATGGGCTCAGAGATGGGCTGATGGGCCACCTCCTGCCCTACTCAGGGACTCCTCTCCCCCTCCATTCCACCCTCTGAGATGTCTCATCCCCTGCTGTGGAACTGTGGGAATTCCCTCTTCATACAACTCAAGTGCCGGCGCTGCCCAGGTTGAGCCCACTCAGCTGGAGTGATCTCCAGGCCTGTCCCCAACTTGCCCTAGCTGCCAGCCTAAGGCATTCTCAGCGGACACAGACTTGCTCCTCACTCAAGGGGTTTGGTTGAAAAGCACATCCTGTGAGAAGTGAGGCACAGTCAAAAATTAAAAACGGCTGTTGCTTAAGTTACTCTCAAAATACGTTAATGTTTTATGACACCACCTCTCCTTTGTGCTTAGGCAATGGTTCTCTTGGGCCATCGATACCTTCGGAGCATGTTGGAACCCCTCACCGCCCCCTTGCCCAGTCAACTGAAAAGCAGGCTTACTCCTTTGTCAATGGGAAGGATACCCTTCAACCCATTCACACGTTCCTTCTGAAGGGCTTCCCAATATGCCCAAGCCGTGTTAGGCTTGAGGGCAGCCACAGCTGGTTCAACTATGGCAGCACTGCTAAGACTCAGGCAGTGGCTCTCAACTGGGGAGATTTTACCACCCCAAACCCCTCCCAGGGGACATCTGGCAACGTCTGGAGACATCTCTGCTGGCCACAATTGAGTGGGTGCTACAGGCATCTAATGGGTAGAGACGAGGGATGTGGTCCTCTAAAGCATCCAACAGCCCTCCAAACAGAGAATTTATCTGGCAAAAAATGTCAATAGAGCCAAGACTGAGAAACCTTAGACTTGGGGCAGTTAAAAATGCACATTGGTGGAACACCAACCCAGGCACCCACCACGCAACACCCCTTCAATTGACAGTGCGCCCCAGGAACCCTCAGCTTTCCAATTCTGGAACCACCCACCCAAATGATGTCATGTTCTCCTAAAAACATGCACTTTGAGATGTCCAGGCAGCATGAGGGGAGGAAAGGGAGGCTGAAGACGTCTGAAGTGAAGACCTTTAACAATTTCAACCCTGTCAAATGTGTAAAATGTTGACAAACACTTTTGGGAATCGAGTGCACATGTTGGAAAAGAAATTGCTAAGGCTAAAAATGATTTGACCATTCAAAGCAACTAGTGTTTTCTAGGAGACTTATTTTTCCAAGCTCAGATTCCATCAGTTGGGAGACTGAGCAGGTGAAGAGGCTGCTAGGCCTGACTGTAAGCCCTGTTCCTGCCCAGTAACCACTCATGATGTTGTCAGAGGGTCTCAGAACTTAACGATAATACAAATGCAAAATGGAATTCTAAACCACTTTTTAAAACCGGAAACTGATACAGTAACTTACCATCCTGCTTGGGAGATGGCTCTTTGGGTTCCTTCTTATTTTTTCGACCCTCCCGCCCAGAATGGTCTTCTCCTAAATCTATAACAAGTTCACTCTCAGAATCTGAGTCCAGGCCCAAATGCACTGTTGGGGAATCCGTCTCATCCTTTCCCTTCAGTTTATCCTTTGTGGGATGGGGCGAAGGTTTTGCCTTTTCTGAAATGTCCTTCTCAGGCTCTGGGCTGGCCTTTTCCTTGACTGCCCCCGCATCGGCTTTCTCGCTGGTTGGCGACGTGCTTTTCAGCTCCTCTTTCATCTCCACCGGGTTGGTCGGTTTGGGCTTTTTTTTAACAGCAGGTGACTCTTTGTCCATCCGACTCCCCTCTTTGTCTTCTGCATCTTCTGGCTCGTTCTTGGACTTCTGCTCATCATCACTGATATACTCACTATCGCTACTATCCGACTTCTCGGAATCCTCTGAATCGCTGTGCTCTACGGCTGTATAAACATCTTCCAAGATTTCATTTATTCCTAAATTCAAAAAGAAAACCCAGAATGTGGCCTAGTCACAAAATAAAGAACAGGACCAAAAACACAAAACATTTCCCACGCCAAACACTGTAATCAAAAAACACATTTCAAACTGCATCACACTGGCAAGGTGGAGCAGTAGTGAACTAAAATCACAACTAACTGCGGTTGACAAGCAGAACCGGAGTTAGGAGAGGGTTTCAGTTAATAACACTCAAAGACAGGGGACCTGGCAAAATAAATTTTAGATTTACCAGAGTTAAATCTCTGCAATTCTGATAACTCACTAGGATATAGAGATTGGCAGGGCTGGAGGGGACCCCCACAGAAGAGCTGTTAAAACTAATCCATTGTTTTTAGTATTGTGTGTATTGGAATAGCTAGAAGGAAATAACTGAAACTGCTGAAATGCAACCTAGTAGCCTTTGATTCTAGAAGACGAACGTGTAACTATGTAGCTTATAGGGTGTGACCATGTGATGGGTGAAAACTTTGTGGCTCACACTCCCTTTATCCAGTATATGAACAGATGAGTAGAAAAACAGGGACAAAAATTAAATGAATAATGGAG